>WNWK01011442.1:0-64451 GCA_009830355.1 Cherax destructor
GGTTTCAAGTTGGAAAAGTTCAGATTCAGGAAGGATATAGGAAAGCACTGGTTTGGTAATAGAGTTGTGGATGAGTGGAACAAACTCCCGAGTACCGTCATAGATGCTAAGACGTTGTGTAGTTTTAAAAATAGGTTAGATAAATACATGGGTGGGTGTGGATGGGTGTGAGTTTGGATCTGACTAGCTTGTAGTAGGTCAGATGCAGTGCTCCTTCCTTAAGTGAATGTAACCTGACCTGTACTAATTCCTTAAGTGGAAGTGACCTGACCAGGTGGTCGGCTGGACAATTATATGAGTGGGTGCGGTTGGGTGTGAATTGGTCCTGACTAGCTTGTGCTACTAGGTCAGATGCAGTGCTCCTTCCTTAAGTGAATGTAACCTGACCTGGCTGGGTAGGGGCATTGGCTTAAGCCGTTGGAGATTTGGACCTGCCTCGCATGGGCCAGTAGGCCTGCTGCAGTGTTCCTTCTTTCTTATGTTCTTATGTTCTTATTTATTGAATACATGTTTACGTCCATTGTAAGTGTGTGTTGCGTGGTAAAGAAAGTCATGGACACGTGTAACTTAACCTTTATTGTAGACAGAGATACCTTTGATATACCTTTGAAGAGTTTCGAGAGTTTCTCTAGTCTGTGAGCCCGGCCATGGGCCAGGCTCGTCTTGGGCTTACCTGGTCAACCAGGCTGTTGCTGCTGGAGGCCCGCTGCCCCACATATCCGTCACAGTCTGGATGATCTGGCACCTGGTGAAGATACTTGTCCAGTTTCCTTTTGAATGCTTCTACACTTGTTCCAGCCGTGTTTCGGATATATTCTGGTAAGATGTTGAATAGTCTGGGACCCCGGATGTTGATACAGTGCTTCCGTATCGTCCCCACCGCACCCCTGCTCCTCACTGGGTTTATTTTACACTTCCTCTCATATCTCTCACTCCAGCATGTTGTTATGACAGTGTGCAGATTTGGGACCAGGCCCTAAGTACTTTCCAGGTAGTATATATTATCATGCATCTCTCTCTCCTCCGCTCCAATGAGTACATGTTCAAGACTTGAAGGCGTTCCCAGTAATTTAGGTGCTTTACTGGTTCAATATGAGCCGTAAACATTCTCTGTATTTTTCCCAGTTCTGATATTTCTCCTGCTTTGTATGAGGCTGTCAGCACTGAGGGAGCACTAGCAATTTGAAGTGTCACCATCGGCATTATTTTCCTTGTTTTGAAAGTTCTCAGTACCCACCCCGTTATCTTCCTGGCTGTCGTGATCTTTGTCTTGTTATGGTCTTTAAAAGAAAGGTCAGCTGACATAATTATTCCCAGGTCTTTTACGTGTTCCTTTCGTTCTATTTGGTGACCCTCTTGAGTTTTATAAATTAAGACACATATGCAACACTTGGGTATCTTTATTGAGAAACGTTTCGCCACACAGTGGCTTCATCAGTCCAATACAAAGTAGAAAGGTGTAAGGAGAGGTGGAGTTTGAGGTTATCAGTCCCTCGGCCTGGAGTCGATGTGTTCTAACAAGATTGATGGACTGAACACATCGACTCCAGGCCGAGGGACTGATAACCTCAAACTCCACCTCTACTTACACCTTTCTACTTTGTATTGGACTGATGAAGCCACTGTGTGGCGAAACGTTTCCTCAATAAAGATACCCAAGTGTTGCATATGTGTCTAATTTATAACTTGTCGGTTCTCTGAACCATTCATCTACATCCTCTTGAGTTTTGTATATAGTGTTCCTTTTGAGTTCTTCATTCTTTCCATATCTCAGCAGCTGGAACTTATCACCATAGAACGTTATGTTGTTCTCCACTGCCCACTGGAAAACCCTTCTTATGTCTTCCTGTAATTTTTCAGTGTCCTCTACCGTAGTGACTTTCATGCTTATTTTAGTGTCATCTGCAAATGATGTAACAAAAGTGTGCCGGGTGTTTTTATCTGTCTGCTATGAGGATGAGAAACAGCAGAGGTGCCGGACAGTGCCTTGGGGCACTGAGCTTTTGACCTCGCTGATGCTGGATCTTGCTCTGTTTACTACTACTTTTTGTATTCTGTGTTAGGAACCCGAAAATCCATGTGCCTACCTTCCCCGTAATGCTTATGGCCCTCATTTTGTGCGCTATCACTCCATGATCGCATTTGTCAAACGCCTTTGCGTTTTGAGAGGTAGGTAGGTAGGTTAATAAAATAGGGTAATGGGTAAGAAGTAGCCCCTGAAGGATCGCTCCCTACATTTTACTTTTCTTCATTGATAACAGATTGAATAATGTATTTCATTGTGAATAATGTATTTTTAATAAAGATTATAAGACACAGTCTGAACATGACTGTAGTTCTCTGCAAGAGTCACCACCAACAATGTCAACCTAGAGAGTTGCACAGTAATGGCAACACTGACACTAACATCACCACACCGAATACACCATCATGTTTGTGTCACGCTGTAGACAACAAGCCAGCAGCTGTGTGTGTCAGGTGGTGGTGGGTTGGGGTTGTGTTGCGCCTGATGGCAGTGTGTGACGCAGCAGTTGTGTGTGACAGGTGGTGGTGGTGGTGAGGGGGGTTGTGAGGTGCATGATGGCAGTGTGTGACGCAGCAGTTGTGTGTGACAGGTGGGGGTGGGGGTGAGGGGGTGTGAGGTGCGTGATGACAGTGTGTGACGCAGCAGTTGTGACAGGTGGTGGTGGTGGTGGTGAGGGGTTGTGAGGTGCGTGATGGCAGTGTGTGACGCAGCAGTTGTGACAGGGGGTGGTGGTGGTGAGGGGGTTGTGAGGTGCGTGATGGCAGTGTGTGACGCAGCAGTTGTGTGTGACAGGTGGTGGTGGTGATGGGGGTTGTGAGGTGCGTGATGGCAGTGTGTGACGCGGCAGCAGTTGTGTGTGACAGGTGGTAGTGGTGGTGAGGGGGTTGTGAGGTGCGTGATGGCAGTGTGTGACGCAGCAGTTGTGTGTGACAGGTGGTGGTGAGGGGGTTGTGAGGTGCGTGATGGCAGTGTGTGACGCAGGAGTTGTGTGTGACAGGTGGTGGTGAGGGGTTGTGAGGTGCGTGATGGCAGTGTGTGACGCAGCAGTTGTGACAGGTGGTGGTGGTGGTGAGGGGTTGTGAGGTGCATGATGGCAGTGTGTGACGCAGCAGTTGTGTGTGACAGGTGGGGGTGGTGGTGAGGGGGTTGTGAGGTGCGTGATGACAGTGTGTGACGCAGCAGTTGTGACAGGTGGTGGTGGTGGTGGTGAGGGGGTTGTGAGGTGCGTGATGGCAGTGTGTGACGCAGTAGTTGTGTGTGACAGGTGGTGGTGGTGGTAATGAGGGGGGTTGTGAGGTGCGTGATGGCAGTGTGTGACGCAGCAGTTGTGACAGGTGGTGGTGGTGAAGGGGTTGTGAGGTGCGTGATGGCAGTGTGTGACGCAGCAGTTGTGACAGGTGGTGGTGGTGATGAGGGGGGTTGAGGTGCGTGATGGCAGTGTGTGACGCAGCAGTTGTGACAGGTGGTGGTGGTGATGAGGGGGGTTGAGGTGCGTGATGGCAGTGTGACGCAGCAGTTGACAGGTGGTGGTGGTGGTGAGGGATGTTGTGAGGTGCGTGATGGCAGTGTGTGACGCAGCAGCAGTTGTGTGTGACAGGTGGTGGTGGTGAGGGATGTTGTGAGGTGCGTGATGGCAGTGTGTGACGCAGCAGTTGTGTGTGACAGGTGGTGGTGAGGGGGGTTGTGAGGTGCGTGATGGCAGTGTGTGACGCAGCAGTTGTGACAGGTGGTGGTGGTGGTGAGGGGGGTTGAGGTGCGTGATGGCAGTGTGTGACGCAGCAGCAGTTGTGTGTGACAGGTGGTGGTGGTGGTGAGGGGTTGTGAGGTGCGTAATGGCAGTGTGTGACGCAGCAGCAGTTGTGTGTGACAGGTGGTGGTGTTGGTGAGGGGGGTTGTGAGGTGCGTGATGGCAGTGTGTGACGCTGCAGTTGTGACAGGTGGTGGTGGTGGTGAGAGGGGGGTTGTGAGGTGCGTGATGGCAGTGTGTGACGCAGCAGCAGTTGTGTGTGACAGGTGGTGGTGGTGGTGAGGTGCGTGATGGCAGTGTGTGACGCAGCAGCTGTGGTAATGATGGTAACAACAGCGCTCTGCTGCTGGATTATTTAAGCAGTTGCCTCGTCCCTAGCTGCCGCCGCCCATGTTAATAACACACACACACACACACACACGCACACACACACACACACACACACACACACACACACACACACACACACACACACACACGCACGCACGCACGAGGCTACAACACTACAAGCCTGGTCCAGTAACTGGCTCCTTGAATTTAACCCTGCCAAATGTAAAGTCATGAATATCGGGGAAGGGCAAAGAAGACCGCAGACAGAGTATAGTCTAGGTGGCCAAAGACTGCAAACCTCACTCAAAGAAAAAGATCTTGGGGTGAGTATAATACCGAGCACATCTCCTGAGGCACACATCAATCAGATAACTGCTGCAGCATACGGGCGGCTGGCAAACCTAAGAATAGCGTTCCAATACCTCATTAAGGAATCATTCAAGACTCTGTACACCATATACGTCAGGCCCATACTGGAGTATGCAGCACCAGTTTGGAACCCACACCTGGTCAAGCACGTCAAGAAATTAGAGAAAGTGCAAAGGTTTGCAACAAGACTAGTCCCAGAGCTAAGGGGATTGTCCTACGAAGAAAGGTTAAGGGAAATCGGCCTGACGACACTAGAGGACAGGAGGGTTAGGGGAGACATGATAACGACATATAAAATACTGCGAGGAATAGATAAGGTGGACAGAGACAAGATGTTCCAGAGAGGGGACACAGAAACAAGGGGTCACAATTGGAAGTTGAAGACTCCTATGAGTTAAAGGGATGTTAGGAAGTATTTCTTCAGTCATAGAGTTGTCAGGAAGTGGAATAGCCTAGAAAGCGACATAGTGGAGGCAGGAACAATACATAGTTTTAAGACTAGGTTTGATAAAGCTCATGGAGCAGTGAGAGAGAGGACCTAGTAGCAATCAGTGAAGAGGCGGGGCCAGGAGCTATGACTCGACCCCTGCAACCACAAATAGGTGAGTGTACACACACACAGGAGAGAGAAGGGTGGGTTGATTGCATTTTCCTGGACTGCAGGAAGGCCTTCGACACAGTTCCTCACATGAGATTAGTAAAGAAGCTGGAAGAACAAGCAGGTATAACAGGAAGGGCACTGGAATGGATCAGGGAATACCTCAAAGGGAGGCAACAACGGGTCATGGTGCGTGGTGAGGTATCACAGTGGGCGCCTGTGACGAGCGGTGTACCGCAGGGCTCAGTCCTAGGACCAGTGTTATTCCTGGTATATGTAAATGACATGACGGACGGGATAGACTCAGAAGTGTCTCTATTCGCGGATGATGTGAAAATAATGAGGAGAATCACATCGGTAGAGGACCAGGCAGGGCTGCAAACAGACCTGGACAAGCTCGACATCTGGTCTAGCAATTGGCTTCTCGAATTCAATCCCTCCAAATGCAAAGTCATGAGGATCGGAGAAAGGCAAAGAAGACCGCTGACAGAGTACAAGCTAGGCGGACAAAGGCTACAAACCTCGGCAAAGGAGAAAGACCTTGGAGTGAGTATAACGCCAAGCACGTCTCCGGAGGCACACATCAACCAGATAACTGTGGCAGCATTTGGGCGACTGGCAAACCTAAGATTAGCGTTCCGTTACCTTAACAAGGAATCGTTCAAGACACTGTATACCGTGTATGTCAGGCCCATACTAGAATATGCAGCACCAGTCTGGAACCCACACCTGGTCAAGCACGTAAATAAACTAGAGAAAGTGCAAAGGTTTGCGACAAGGTTAGTTCCACAACTCAGGGGTCTGTCTTATGAAGAAAGGTGTAGGGAAATAGGACTAGCAACACTGGAGGAAAGAAGGGTCAGAGGAGACATGATAACGAGATACAAAATACTGCGGGTAATTGACAAGGTAGACAGTGACAGGTTGTTCCAGAGAGGGGACACAACTGGAAGCTGCCATGGCATGCCAGTGGCTCTCCTTGCATTACAGTTTTATAATTGTTTTATATTTGTAACTACCAATAACATTGTACACTTGTAACATGCATTGAAATAAAAATTATTATTATTATTATTATTATTAGGAAGCATTTCTTCAGCCACAGAGTAGTCAGGAAGTGGAATAGTCTAGAGAAAGATATAGTGGAGGCAGGAACCATACATAGTTTTAAGACAAGGTATGATAAAGCTCATGGCGCAGGGAGAGCAGAGACCCAGTAGCAGACAGCGAAGAGGCGGGGCCAGGAGCTGAGTCTCGACCCCTGCAACCACAATTAGGTGAGTACACACACACACACACACACACACACACACAATTATTATATATATATATATATATATATATATATATATATATATATATATATATATATATATTATGGTGGCATGGTGGCTAGCGCTCTTGCTTCACGTACGGAGGGCCCGGGTTCAATTCCCGGCGGGGCCGAAACATTTCGAAGTGTTTCGTTACACACACACACACACATACACATACAACAGGCCTAGTGTCTAATCGACATGTGCCTAGGACAAAATGGTAACTAACACACACACACACACACACACACACACACACACACACACACACACACACAGAATATTTCATATTATTTTTCAAAAAATACATGAAACATTAAAATCTCAGAAAAATGTGCTAAAATAGTATTTTAATGCATATTTCGACGTTTTAGAGCGGTTTGAGTGCTTTTCTGACAAAACTCATTTTTTAGCTAAAATAAAAATCTATAAAAATCAATATTTTTATAGAATATTTCATATTTTCGAAAAATACATGAAACATTAAAAAGCTCAGAAAAATATGTTAAAATCGCATTTTATGGCATATTTCGCACACACACACACACACACACACACACAGACACACACACAGGAAGTGGAATGGACTAGAGAAAGATATAGTGGAGGCAGGAACCATACATAGTTTTAAGACAAGGTATGATAAAGCTCATGGAGCAGGGAGAGCAGAGACCCAGTAGCAGACAGCGAAGAGGCGGGGCCAGGAGCTGAGTCTCGACCCCTGCAACCACAATTAGGTGAGTACAATTAGGTGAGTACACACACACTCATGGAGCAGGGAGAGAGAGGACCTAGTAGCAATCAGTGAAGAGGCGGGGCCAGGAGCTATGACTCGACCCCTGCAACCACAAATAGGTGAGTACACACACACACACACTCACTCACTCACTCACACACACACACACACACACACACACACACCTCTCTCTCACACACACACACACACTCTCACTCTCTCTCTCACACACACACACACTATGAATCGAACCCTGCAACCACAGATTGATGAGTAGAGAGAGAGAGAGAGAGGGAGGGCTTATCAGAATCACTGTTGCAACATTGCAGATGTGAAACATTGATAGAGAGTGAACAGTGAAACAAGAATTATGTTGAGAGCAAGATAGACACACACCAAACAATAAACCTCGCTGAAGCTGCACCACCACAATATAAACCTCGCTGAAGCTGCACCACCACAATATAAACCTCACAGAAGTTGCACCACCACAATATAAACCTCGCTGAAGCTGCACCACCACAATATAAACCTCGCTGAAGTTGCACCACCACAATATAAACCTCGCTGAAGTTGCACCACCACAATATAAACCTCGCTGAAGTTGCACCACCACAATATAAACCTCGCTGAAGTTGCACCACCACAATATAAACCTCGCAGAAGCTGCACCACCACAATATAAACCTCGCTGAAGTTGCACCACCACAATATAAACCTCCTGAAGCTGCACCACCACAATATAAACCTCGCAGAAGTTGCACCACCACAATATAAACCTCGCTGTAGCTGCACCACCACAATATAAACCTCGCTGAAGCTGCACCACTACAATTTAAACCTCGCTGAAGCTGCACCACCACAATATAAACCTCGCTGAAGCTGCACCACCACAATATAAACCTAGCTGAAGCTGCACCACCACAATATAAACCTCGCTGAAGCTGCACCACCACAATATAAACCTCGCTGAAGCTGCACCACCACAATAATAACCTCGCTGAAGCTGCACCACCACAATATAAACCTCGCTGAAGCTGGACCACCACAATATAAACCTCGCTGAAGCTGGACCACCACAATATAAACCTCGCTGAAGCTGGACCACCACAATATAAACCTCGCTGAAGCTACACCACCACAATATAAACCTTGTGTAATATGTTAGTAATGCACTAGATATAAAGGTCATGGAATATGTTAGTACTTCACTATATATAATGGTCATGGAATATGTTAGTAATGCACTAGATATAAAGGTCATGGAATATGTTAGTACTTCACTATATATAAAGGTCATGGAATATGTTAGTACTTCACTATATATAAAGGTCATGGAATATGTTAGTACTTCACTATATATAATGGTCATGGAATATGTTAGTAATGCACTAGATATAAAGGTCATGGCATATGTTAGTACTGCACTATATATAAAGGTCATGGAATATGTTAGTACTTCACTATATATAAAGGTCATGGAATATGTTAGTACTTCACTATATATAAAGGTCATGGAATATGTTAGTACTGCACTAGATATAAAGGTCATGGAATATGTTAGTACTTCACTATATATAATGGTCATGGAATATGTTTGTACTACACTAGATATAAAGGTCATGGAATATGTTAGTACTGCACTAGATATAAAGGTCATGGAATATGTTAGTACTTCACTATATATAATGGTCATGGAATATGTTTGTACTACACTAGATATAAAGGTCATGGAATATGTTAGTACTGCACTAGATATAAAGGTCATGGAATATGTTAGTACTACACTAGATATAAAGGTCATACAGTATGTAGTAAGCTTGGAGCCGAGGTGTTTCAGTATGTGCCACAGAGTTGGCATAAGGTATGTATTGAAAATCGTAAACCTAGAAAATGTAAGAAATTTCCTGAGAAGCTTTCCAGAATTATAACAAGAGTGGGAAAATAAAGGTAGGAACAAGGAGGATACCAATGAACTCCAGGAGGATTTGGACAAATTAATGTCTTGGTCTGAAAAGTGGCAGATGAAGTTCAATGTGGACAAGTGTAAGGTACTAGTCCTTGGTAATGAAAATATCCCTCGAATTTATAAACTAGGTGAAGATGAGCTTGATCATACAGAATGTGAAAAAGACTTGGGAGTCATGGTAAGCAGAAATCAAAAGCCAAGACAACAGTGCCTAAGTGTGCGCAATAAGGATAACAGATTACTAGGATTTATTTCAAGAAGTATAAGCAACAGAAGTCCAAAAGTTATTTTACAGCTCTATACATCACTAGTGAGACCTCATTTGGATTATGCAGCTCAGTTTTGGTCTCCTTACTACAGGATGGATATAGATTCATTGGAGAACATAAAAGAAGAATGACTAAAATGATTTACAGTATAAGAAATCTCCCGTATGAAGATAGACTTAGAGCATTGAATCTCCACTCTCTGGAGAGACGTAGAATGAGGAGATATCATCGAGGTGTACAAGTGGATGATGGGCATAAACAAAGGAGATATTAATAAAATACTGAGGATATCGAACCAAGTAAGAACCAGAAATAACGGATTTAAATTGGATAAATTTAGATTTAGAAAGGACATAGGCAAGTACTGGTTTTCGAACAGAGTTGTAGATGCGTGGAACAATCTTCCGAGTACTGTGATAGAGGCTAGGACCTTGGGTGGCTTTAAAAAGAGATTGGACAAATATATGAGTGGGAGGGGCTGGGTTTGATTGGTGTCGTGGGTGCAGGAGTGAATTCTTAGGTAGTGGTGGTTTTGATAAGGACATGCCTTGTATGGGCCAGTAGGCCTTCTGCAGTGTTCCTCCATTCTTATGTTCTTATGAACAAGGAGAGTGGGAAAATAAAGGTAGGGAACAAAAAGAGTGAGAAAATAAAGGTAGGAACAAGGAGAGTGGGAAAATAAAGGTAGGAAGAAGGAGAGTGAAAAAATAAAGGAACAAGGAGAGTGAGAAAAATAAAGGTAGGAACAAGGAGAGTGAAAAAAATAAAGGAACAAGGAGAGTGAGAAAAATAAATGTAGGAACAAGGAGAGTGAGAAAATAAAGGTAGGAACAAGGAGAGTGAGAAAATAAAGGTAGGAAGAAGGAGAGTGAGAAAATAAAGGTAGGAAGAAGGAGAGTGAAAAAATAAAGGAACAAGGAGAGTGAGAAAAATAAAGGTAGGAACAAGGAGAGTGAAAAAATAAAGGAACAAGGAGAGTGAGAAAATAAAGGTAGGAACAAGGAGAGTGAGAAAATAAAGGTAGGAACAAGGAGAGTGAGAAATTAAAGGTAGGAACAAGGAGAGTGAGAAATTAAAGGTAGGAACAAGGAGAGTGAGAAAATAAAGGTAGGAACAAGGAGAGTGAGAAAATAAAGGTAGGAACAAGGAGAGTGAGAAAATAAAGGTAGGAACAAGGAGAGGAGAAAAAAAGGTAGGAACAAGGAGAGTGAGAAAATAAAGGTAGGAAAAAGGAGAGTGAGAAAATAAAGGTAGGAACAAGAGATGAGAAATTAAAGGTAGGAACAGGAGAGGAGAAATTAAAGGTAGGAACAGGAGATGAGAAAATAAAGGTAGGAACAAGGAGAGTGAGAAAATAAAGGTAGGAACAAGGAGAGGAGAAAATAAAGGTAGGAACAAGGAGAGGAGAAAATAAAGGTAGGAACAAGGAGAGTGAGAAAATAAAGGTAGGGACAAGGAGAGTGGGAAAATAAAGGTAGGAACAAGGAGAGTGAGAAAATAAAGGTAGGAACAAGGAGAGTGAGAAAATAAAGGTAGGAACAAGGAGAGGGAGAAATTAAAGGTAGGAAACAAGGAGAGTGAGAAATTAAAGGTAGGAACAAGGAGAGTGAGAAATTAAAGGTAGGAACAAGGAGAGTGAGAAATTAAAGGTAGGAACAAGGAGAGTGAGAAATTAAAGGTAGGAACAAGGAGAGTGAGAAAATAAAGGTAGGAAGAAGGAGAGTGAAAAAATAAAGGAACAAGGAGAGTGAAAAAATAAAGGAACAAGGAGAGTGAGAAATAAAGGTAGGAACAAGGAGAGTGAGAAAATAAAGGTAGGAACAAGGAGAGTGAGAAAATAAAGGTAGGAACAAGGAGAGTGAGAAAATAAAGATAGGGAACAAGGAGAGTGAGAAAATAAAGTAGGGAACAAGAGAGGGAAAAAAAGTAGGAACAAGGAGAGTGAGAAAATAAAGGTAGGGAACAAGGAGAGTGAGAAAATAAAGTAGGAACAAGGAGAGTGAGAAAATAAAGGTAGGAACAAGGAGAGTGAGAAAATAAAGGTAGGAACAAGAGAGGAGAAAATAAAGGTAGGAACAAGGAGAGTGAGAAAATAAAGTAGGAACGAGAGTGAAAATAAAGTAGGAACAAGGAGAGTGAGAAAATAAAGTAGGAACAAGGAGAGTGAGAAAATAAAGGTAGGAACAAGGAGAGTGAGAAAATAAAGGTAGGAACAAGGAGAGGAGAAAATAAAGGTAGGAACAAGGAGAGTGAGAAAATAAAGGTAGGAACAAGGAGAGTGAGAAAATAAAGGTAGGAACAAGGAGAGTGAGAAAATAAAGGTAGGAACAAGGAGAGTGAGAAATAAAGGTAGGAACAAGGAGAGTGAGAAAATAAAGGTAGGAACAAGGAGAGTGAGAAAATAAAGGTAGGAACAAGGAGAGTGAGAAAATAAAGGTAGGAACAAGGAGAGTGAGAAAATAAAGGTAGGAACAAGGAGAGTGAGAAAATAAAGGTAGGAACAAGGAGAGTGAGAAAATAAAGGTAGGAACAAGGAGGTGAGAAAATAAAGGTAGGAACAAGGAGAGTGAGAAAATAAAGGTAGGAACAAGGAGAGTGAGAAAATAAAGTAGGAACAAGGAGAGTGAGAAAATAAAGGTAGGAACAAGGAGAGTGAGAATAAAGGAGGAACAAGAGAGTAGGAGAAATAAAAAAAAGGATAGAACAAGGAGATGAGAAAATAAGGTAAAGGAATAAAAAAAGTAGACAAGGAGAGTGAGAAAATAAAGTAGAACAAGGAGATGAGAAAATAAGTGAACAAGAAGTGAGAAAAATAAGGTGAAAGGAGAGTGAAATAAAGTAACCAAGGAGGCAAAATAAGGTAGAACAAATGCAAAATTAAGGTAGGAACAAGATGTGAGAAATTCAAGGTAGAACAAGTAAAATAAAGCTAGAACAATGAAATAAAGGTGGAACATAGAGTGAGAAAATAAAGGTAGGAACAAGGAGAGTGAAAAATAAAGGAACAAGGAGAGTGGAAAATAAAGGTAGAACAAGGAGAGTGAGAAAATAAAGGTAGGAACAAGGAGAGTGGAAAATAAAGTAGGAACAGAGAGGAGAAAAAGTAGACAAGGAGAAAAATAAAGGTAGGAACAAGGAGAGTGAGAAAATAAAGGTAGGAACAAGGAGAGTGAGAAAATAAAGGTAGGAACAAGGAGAGTGAGAAAATAAAGGTAGGAACAAGGAGAGTGAGAAAATAAAGTAGGAACAAGGAGAGTGAAAAAAGTAGGAACAAGGAGAGTGAGAAAATAAAGGTAGGAACAAGAGTGAAAAATAAAGGAGAACAAGGAGAGTGAAAAATAAAGGTAGGAACAAGGAGAGGAGAAAATAAAGGTAGGAACAAGGAGAGTGAGAAAATAAAGGTAGGAACAAGGAGAGTGAGAAAATAAAGGTAGGGAACAAGGAGTGAGAAAATAAAGGTAGGAACAAGGAGAGTGAGAAAATAAAGGTAGGGAACAAGGAGAGTGAGAAAATAAAGATAGGGAACAAGGAGAGTGAGAAAATAAAGATAGGGAACAAGGAGAGTGAGAAAATAAAGGTAGGAACAAGGAGAGTGAGAAAATAAAGGTAGGGAACAAGGAGAGTGAGAAAATAAAGGTAGGAACAAGGAGAGTGAGAAAATAAAGGTAGGAACAAGGAGAGTGAGAAAATAAAGGTAGGGAACAAGGAGAGTGAGAAAATAAAGGTAGGAACAAGGAGAGTGAGAAAATAAAGGTAGGAACAAGGAAGTGAGAAAATAAAGGTAGGAACAAGGAGATGAGAAAATAAAGGTAGGAACAAGGAGAGTGAGAAAATAAAGGAGGAACAAGGAGAGTGAGAAATAAAGGTAGGAACAGGAGAGGAAAATAAAGGTAGGAACAAGGAGAGTGAGAAAATAAAGGTAGGAACAAGGAGAGTGAGAAAATAAAGGTAGGAACAAGGAGAGTGAGAAAATAAAGATAGGAACAAGGAGAGTGAGAAAATACAGGTAGGGAAGGAGGAGGTGAAGTAAGGCAGGAGACAGGACAAAGTAGACGATAATAAGGATACTAGACAGTGGGAAATATTAAGAGAATAAAATAGGTGTATAGTAGGAAAACAAGAGACAGAATAACCTTGAGAAATATGTTGAGCATTAAGACAACAAGAGAATGGAGATCACTTGATACAAAACATGAATGAATCTTAACTCAGTAAATGTTAGCAGTCAGTACATCTGCAAGTACTATAACAACATAACTCTGCAGCAGGCCTACTGGCCCAAACTAGGCAGGTTTTTCTCTTTAACCATCAATTCCCACTTGCACAACTTTTCCCCAAGTCTTTTTTCACATTGTGTATGTTCAAGGTGTGCATCACCTAGTTTGTGAGGGTTATCTTTATTCCCAAGGATTACCACTTTACACTTGTCCACATTCATACCTACATCACCCACTTTTCAGACCATGATATTAATTTGTTGCAATCCTCCTGGAGTTCATTAGTATCTTCAGAATCTATTCAGCCTGCTTTTGTGTCATCAGCGAATTTACTCATGTCACTCGTTATTCCTTCATCAGGGTCATTAATGTTAATTATGAACAACAATAAACCCAAAACTGATCCTTGTGGAACGCCACTAGTGACCGGCTTCCCTTCAGACTTGACGCCATTAATGCAGACTCTCTGCCTCCTATTGGTCAGTCATGCCTCGACCCATGTTGGAATCTTACCTCCTATCATGAGCTGCTACTTTTCTTAAGAGTCTTTTGTGAGGTTCTCTATCCAAGGCCTTACTGAAATCCAAATATAAATATTCTTTATCGTTGTCCACTGCGTCAAATGCTTTATTAAAGAACGTTAGTAAATTTGTCAGACAGAAATGACTTCTCGTGAATCCATGCTGAGACTTTTTAATCAAGTTAAGCTCTTTAAGGTAGCTTCTAATATCAGCTATAATTGATTCTAATAATTTGCCTGATATAGATGTCAGTCTCATTGGACGGTAATTTGATGGAATGGATTTAAATATAAAAATTACTTTAGCCATCTTCCACATCCCTGGCACAACACCAGTTTATAGGGACGCATTAAACACTTGTTAGCGGCTGACTAACTTCCAACTTGCATTCTTTAATTAACCCTTGCAAATTCGTCAGGGTCCGGGACTTAACTTTGTTTGATAACCATGTCCCTCGTGACAGTAATATTACTTAATTTGTTTTCTTCAGGACCTTAATAATTATTAATTTGCAGGATATCATTTATGTTTTCTTGTGTGAAATCTAACAAGAAATAGCTATTAAAAACAGAGCACATTTGCTGCTCATTATGAGTCAGCTGTCGTGACCTAGTTCTCAGTGGTCCCGTCTTTGTTCTATACACTTGAAGAACACTTTTGGATTTGTCTTTGATTTTCTAGCTACATTAATTTCATAGTCATTTTTACCTGTCTTCAAATTTAACATTTTAATCAATAAGGTTAACATCTCCTCCTCTGATGTGCTTATAAATTCATCTTTTCTCTCCTAACACATGATTTAGTCTCCTATTTATCCCTTTGATAGTTCTTTGACCTAATTTCTTTCTGGGGAATATATATACTCTGAGCACATTAAGAAAAACGTCAAAAACGCAGATCCCTTCGTTATCGTAAGTATTATCGTCAATCAATTAAATTATTAGCTAGATTACCCCAGTCGAGACTAGGCAGGTGTTCCTAAGGCCATTATAATTGGCAACACGAAAATCAGGGACTATTACAGTATTTTCCTTATTCCCGTACTCGCAGGGAAATACTACAAATGGGACTGAGGTGTACAACAAAGGAGTGGGCAATCAATAGTGGAGAAAGCAGGAGTATGTACACCAGGGGCCAGGCAAAGTAGTACATCATGATACTAACAAAACACACCAGGAGAAAATATTTCATGGTAACCAGTGCTTCCTTTTGTAAACATTCAGGTTTGAAATACAAAAAAAAAAGAGTTATATTAGTGGGCTCCTCTCAGAAGTGAACACCATGTATGGAGAGTTATATTAGTGGGCTCCTCTCAGAAGTGAACACCATGTATGGAGAGTTATATTAGTGGGCTCCTCTCAGAAGTGAACACCATGTATGGAGAGTTATATTAGTGGGCTCCTCTCAGAAGTGAACACCATGTATGGAACAATTACTGAAAAACACACGGGATGTTTTGGGTGGTCACATAATGATAAACAACTATAATGTGTATAGCTGTGAGAGTTAATGGGTCACATAAAGGAGTAGGACTGTGTGAAATATACTTTTTGTGCACGGGGGTCCTGTGGGCTCAAAAAGTAAGCAGTGTGCACGGCCTCAGGGTATTCAACATGTTACCAGAAGATATCAGAAACACTGCTGGGACAAGTGTGGAAGTCACCAGGTGCCAGATCAGTCAGGCTGTTACAAATTGATATATGGGGCAGCGGGCCTCCAGCAACAACTGCCTGGTTGACCAGGCTTTAGCTGACAACTACAAACTCTTGCGTACCACAGCACATCGCAACAAGGAAGTGGAAAAAAAAAATGTCCTAGTAATTGGCAAGACAAATCAGGTGACAAGTCCCGTCCTCACTTTTACTTGAATCGCCTCTGACATTGAAACTTGTCATACATATTCTAGGGAGAGAGACTTAAATCAGTCTGTGGGGGAAGACAGACGTCGGATAAAAAGAAGAAAAATAAATGTAAGTGTATTAGGGGATATTGGTGTACACTGGAAGTAGATGTGAGCAATGATTGATCGACTGGCGCCCCACACAAATATATCTTCACCTTCCATGATAGAAGGGCACGAAGGACTTGACAACAAACCAAATTCTGTTAAGAGAAAATGAATCTCAGTTAAGTTGACCGAAGTCAATACCAACATTGAGCACATCACCTTCATTAATGCAACATTTGAAAACTGCTAGAGAACTAGCATAAAGAAACCTGGTTGTTCCCCAGGCATGACAAGTATGCTGTGTCGTTCCTGTAAACCAGGTTATAAAGTGATGGCTCAGAAATTAGTAGCAGGTCATGGTCTACAAGCCAGGTATGATAACTCGTGGACGTAGTCAAAATTACTTTGACAACGCATGCATGGGAAGAGAACATCAGATCATGTGTACCATGTTAATGAAGTCAAGCATACTATGCTAGTCCTCTGCTTAGTGTTACTGTACTATCTAGGAGAGAGGAAGATAACGTCAGTCTGCCTGATGTCTCTAGAGGTATAGAGGTGCGTTTAGAAA
This sequence comes from Cherax destructor, assembly GCA_009830355.1. Taxonomy (NCBI): domain Eukaryota; kingdom Metazoa; phylum Arthropoda; class Malacostraca; order Decapoda; family Parastacidae; genus Cherax; species Cherax destructor. The sequence continues at coordinate 16,618 of WNWK01011442.1, forward strand.
ATTCACTCGATAATATTGTTAGTAACCTTGATGCTGATAAAGCCAGTGACATTAAACACATGGTTCTGGAGTACATGGATGTACAGGGAGCATCCCCTATTAAGCAATCTCCTTATAAGACGAGTCCTATGAAACATAAATCACAGAGGAAACAAGTTGACTTTCTACTATCACATGGATTGATACAACGAGGTAAAAATCCTTGGGCATCACCTTGCATTTTAGTACCCAAACCTGACGGCAGTTTCAGAATCTGCACTGATTACACTGGTCAACAACCAAAAGGCTTCCGAGACCAGAGTAGCAATTTCCAACTAATTTTACGTCACTTGTGATGGGCTTGCAGGGCGGATACAGCAAGTACTGCTGCTTTCTATGTGAATGCTACAACCGTGCAAGAGGTTGCCACTACATAAGGAGAGACTGGCCACCTCGTCAATCACTGGAGTCTGGGATGAAAAATGTTCAACATTCACCTCTCATTGAACCAAACAAAATTTTACTACCACCACTACACACAAGACTTGGGCTCATGAAAAACTTTGTAAAATCTATGTACAAATCCGGTCAGGGATTAAAGTATTTAACATCAAAATTCCCCTCACTGAGCGACGCTAAGATAAGAGAGGGAGTCTTCAATGGTCCTCAGATTCGAGGGCTTCTTAAAGATGGTGACTTTGAATCAGACCTTCATGGGGAGGAGAAAGCTGCTTGGGAAGCATTCAAGTTAGTGGCGAAGGAATTTCTCGGAAACAGAAGGGAAGGCAACTATGAAGAATTGGTGGAAAACCTCATCAAGGTTTACAAGAACATGGGATGTAAAATGTCACTTAAAATCCACTTTTTGGACTCACATTTAGGCTTTTTTTTTTTTTTTTGCAGCGAACTGTGGGGCAGTTAGTGACGAACATGGTGAAAGGTTTCACCAAGATATTTCAACCATGGAAAAATAGTACCAGGGCAAATGGTTCACAAGAATGCTTGCAAACTATTGCTGGACATTGGCAAGAGATGATTCTTCAGCCCACTATAAACGCCAAGCAAAAAGGCAGAGAGTAGGTACTGATTAGAGTTTAAAACACAAACAAACAAACACACACACACACACACACACACACACACACACACACACACACACACACACACACACACACACACACACACACACACACACACACACACACACACACACACACACACACACACACACACACACACACACACCACAACACACACATATACACATCACACACACACACACACACACACACACACACACACATGCACCAGCACGACGGGTGGGTAGACTGCATTTTCTTGCACACACACACACACACACACACACACACACACACACACACACACACACACACATACATGCACGCACACACGGGGTGGGTAGACTGCATTTTCTTGGACTGTAAGAAGGCATTTGACACAGTTCCACACAAGAGATTAGTGTAAAAGCTGAAGGACCAGACCACTCACAACTATGCGAGTACAGCGCGCATGGCCCCCACACATGATGAGAAGTGTCACCTACCTCAGGTCATTTGAAAGTCTTGTTATTGTTATGAGAGAGAAATAGGAAAGAGGGTGAAGTTGGAGCCATGATGGACCAGCAATTTCGTGTGATCAACTTACTTTGTTTCATTGATATCATTATGCGTTAGGAACATGATTGATGAGTTGATGTTGTTATGAAGCTGTCTGCTGCACTGCCCGTCTTGTGTACAAGCTGTCTGCTGCACTGCCCGTCTTGTGTACAAGCTGTCTGCTGCACTGCCCGTCTTGTGTACAAGCTGTCTGCTGCACTGCCCGTCTTGTGTACAAGCTGTCTGCTGCACTGCCCGTCTTGTGTACAAGCTGTCTGCTGCACTGCCCGTCTTGTGTACAAGCTGTCTGCTGCACTGCCCGTCTTGTGTACAAGCTGTCTGCTGCACTGCCCGTCTTGTGTACAAGCTGTCTGCTGCACTGCCCGTCTTGTGTACAAGCTGTCTGCTGCACTGCCCGTCTTGTGTACAAGCTGTCTGCTGCACTGCCCGTCTTGTGTACAAGCTGTCTGCTGCACTGCCCGTCTTGTGTACAAGCTGTCTGCTGCACTGCCCGTCTTGTGTACAAGCTGTCTGCTGCACTGCCCGTCTTGTGTACAAGCTGTCTGCTGCACTGCTCGTCTTGTGTACAAGCTGTCTGCTGCACTGCCCGTCTTGTGTACAAGCTGTCTGCTGCACTGCCCGTCTTGTGTACAAGCTGTCTCCTGCACTGCCCGTCTTGTGTACAAGCTGTCTGCTGCACTGCCCGTCTTGTGTACAAGCTGTCTCCTGCACTGCCCGTCTTGTGTACAAGCTGTCTGCTGCACTGCCCGTCTTGTGTACAAGCTGTCTGCTGCACTGCCCGTCTTGTGTACAAGCTGTCTGCTACACTGTCCGTCTTGTGTACAAGCTGTCTGCTGCACTGCCCGTCTTGTGTACAAGCTGTCTGCTGCACTGCCCGTCTTGTGTACAAGCTGTCTGCTGCACTGCCCGTCTTGTGTACAAGCTGTCTGCTGCACTGCCCGTCTTGTGTACAAGCTGTCTGCTGCACTGCCCGTCTTGTGTACAAGCTGTCTGCTGCACTGCCCGTCTTGTGTACAAGCTGTCTGCTGCACTGCCCGTCTTGTGTACAAGCTGTCTGCTGCACTGCCCGTCTTGTGTACAAGCTGTCTGCTGCACTGCCCGTCTTGTGTACAAGCTGTCTGCTACAATGTCCGTCTTGTGTACAAGCTGTCTGCTGCACTGCCCGTCTTGTGTACAAGCTGTCTGCTACACTGCCCGTCTTGTGTACAAGCTGTCTGCTACACTGCCCGTCTTGTGTACAAGCTGTCTGCTGCACTGCCCGTCTTGTGTACAAGCTGTCTGCTGCACTGCCCGTCTTCTCGCTCACAAGAAAGTGCAACCAATGTTAGTCTTGTTCTTTTTTTTGTTTAAATTTCCTTTATGGGTTTTAGTTCTTCGTGTGATTCTTGTCTCCAGTAAAATTCCTTCAGCTAAAGTTCGATATTTGCAGTTTCATTGACCAGCGCCTCCCAGAGTATTTCAGATACAGTAAGCCCTGTATCCTGCGTTGAAGGCTCTGCTGATATTACACATCTGTTCAGGCTGGGTCCAGGCGAGAGATCTGTTCAGGCTGGGTCCAAGCGAGAGATTGTTCAGGCTGGGTCCAGGCGAGAGATCTGTTCAGGCTGGGTCCAGGCGAGAGATCTGTTCAGGCTGGGTCCAAGCGAGAGATCTGTTCAGGCTGGGTCCAGGCGAGAGATTGTTCAGGCTGGGTCCAGGCGAGAGATCTGTTCAGGCTGGGTCCAACCGAGAGATTGTTCAGGTTGGGTCCAAGCGAGACATTTGTTCAGGCTGGGTCCAGGCGAGAGATTGTTCAGGCTGAGTCCAGGCGAGAGATTGTTCAGGCTGAGTTCAGGCGAGAGATTGTTCAGGCTGAGTCCAGACGAGAGATCTGTTCAGGCTGGGTCCAACGAGAATTTTTTCAGGCTGAGTCCAGGCGAGAGATTGTTCAGGCTGGGTCCAGGCGAGAGATTGTTCAGGCTGGTTCAGGCGAGAGATCTGTTCAGGCTGAGTCCAGGCGAGAGATCTGTTCAGGCTGGGTCCAGGCGAGAGATTGTTCAGGCTGAGTCCAGGCGAGAGATCTGTTCAGGCTGGGTCCAGGCGAGACATTTGTTCAGGCTGGGTCCAGGCGAGAGATCTGTTCAGGCTGGGTCCAGGCGAGAGATTGTTCAGGCTGGGTCCAGGCGAGAGATTGTTCAGGCTGGGTCCAGGCGAGAGATCTGTTCAGGCTGGGTCCAGGCGAGAATTGTTCAGGCTGGGTCCAGGCGAGAGATCTGTTCAGGCTGGGTCCAGGCGAGAGATCTGTTCAGGCTGGGTCCAGGCGAGAGATCTGTTCAGGCTGGGTCCAGGCGAGAGATTGTTCAGGATGGGTCCAGGCGAGAGATTGTTCAGGCTGGGTCCAGGCGAGAGATCTGTTCAGGCTGGGTCTAGGCGAGAGTGTTCAGGCTGGATCCAGGCGAGAGATTGTTCAGGCTGGGTCCAGGCGAGAGATCTGTTCAGGCTGGGTCCAGGCGAGAGATTGTTCAGGATGGGTCAAGGCGAGAGATTGTTCAGGCTGAGTCCAGGCGAGAGATTGTTCAGGCTGGTCCAGGCGAGAGATCTGTTCAGGCTGGTCCAGGCGAGATTGTTCAGGCTGGGTCCAGGCGAGAGATTGTTCAGGCTGGGTCAAGGCGAGAGATTGTTCAGGATGAGTCCAGGCGAGAGATTGTTCAGGCTGAGTCCAGGCGAGAGATCTGTTCAGGCTGAGTCCAGGCGAGATTGTTCAGGATGGGTCCAGGCGAGAGATTGTTCAGGCTGGGTCCAGGCGAGATTGTTCAGGCTGGGTCCAGGCGAGACATTTGTTCAGGCTGGGTCCAAGCGAGAGATTGTTCAGGCTGGGTCCAGGCGAGAGATTGTTCAGGATGGGTCCAGGCGAGAGATTGTTCAGGCTGGGTCCAGGCGAGATTGTTCAGGCTGGGTCCAGGCGAGACATTTGTTCAGGCTGGGTCCAGGCGAGAGATCTGTTCAGGCTGGGTCCAGGCGAGAGATTGTTCAGGATGGGTCCAGGCGAGAGATTGTCCAGGCTGGGTCCAGGCGAGATTGTTCAGGCTGGGTCCAGGCGAGACATTTGTTCAGGCTGGGTCCAGGCGAGAGATTGTTCAGGCTGGGTCCAGGCGAGAGATCTGTTCAGGCTGGGCCCAGGCGAGAGATCTGTTCAGGCTGGGTCCAGGCGAGAGATTGTTCAGGCTGGGTCCAGGCGAGAGATTGTTTAGGCTGGATCCAGGCGAGAGATCTGTTCAGGCTGGGTCCTGGCGAGAGATTGTTCAGGCTGGGTCCAGGCGAGAGATTGTTCAGGCTGGGTCCAGACGAGAGATTGTTCAGGCTGGGTCCAGGCGAGAGATTGTTCAGGCTGGATCCAGGCGAGAGATCTGTTCAGGCTGGGTCCTGGCGAGAGATTGTTCAGGCTGGGTCCAGGCGAGAGATTGTTCAGGCTGGGTCCAGGCGAGAGATTGTTCAGGCTGGGTCCAGGCGAGAGATCTGTTCAGGCTGGGTCTAAGCGAGAGATCTGTTCAGGCTTGGTCCAGGCGAGAGATCTGTTCAGGCTGGGTCCAGGCGAGAGATTGTTCAGGCTGGGTCCAGGCGAGAGATTGTTCAGGCTGGGTCCAGGCGAGAGATTGTTCAGGCTGGGTCCAGGCGAGAGATTGTTCAGGCTGGGTCCAGGCGAGAGATTGTTCAGGCTGGGTCCAGGCGAGAGATGAGCAGGCTTACTCTCTTTTATGTCATACGGGTCGCGGATGAGACGTGGGGCAGACAGTCCAAGAAAGTGGAGCATACTCAAGGTGTGAGCGTACTTGTGCCTCGTACGTAACCTCTGCTGTCGAGCAGAGCCAGACACATGTACTTTCCTGCCCGCATCGTTTCCAAATGTTTCTACATGGTTTTATAGTCATTCTCTCTCCTTCTGAGATGGAGAATAAGAATGGGTCGTGGGATGAGTTTATGTAGGTGAGGGTGATAAGAGGAGCCATGTAAAGCAGCTCAAGGCGTCACACCCAGCTGAAGTTCAAGGTTACGTTGCTGCCACCACCACCCACCACCCTGTACCTCCACCACCACCCTGTACCACCACCACCCACCACCCTGTACCACCACCACCCTGTACCACCACTACCACCACCCACCACCCTGTACCTCCACCACCACCACCACCCTGTACTACCACCACCACCACCACCCACCACCCTGTACCACCACCACCCACCACCCTGTACCACCACCATCCACCACCCTGTACCACCACCACCACCCACCATTCTGTACCACCACCACCACCCACCATCCTGTACCACCACCACCACTCACCACCCTGTACCACCACCACCACCCACCACCCTGTACCACCACCACCCAGTACCACCACCACCAAACCCCCTGTACCACCACCATCCTGTACCACCACCAAACCCCCTGTACCACCACCACTACCCACCATCCTGTACCACCACCACCACCCTGTACCACCACCACCACCCAGTACCACCACCACCACCCTGTACCACCACCACCACCCTGCTACCACCACCCACCACCACCCTGTACTACCACCACCCACCACCCTGTACCACCACCACCTCCCTGTACCACCGCCACCACCCTGTACCACCACCACCACCCTGTACCACCATCACCCACCATCCATGTACCACTACTAGCAACAACCACCATCACCCACCATCCATGTACCTCTACTAGCAACAACCAACCATCACCCACCATCCATGTACCTCTACTAGCAACAACCAACCATCACCCCCATCCATGTACCACTACCAGCAACCACCATCCATCACCCACCATCCATGGACCACTACCAACAACCACCAACCATCACCCCCATCCATGTATCACTACCAGCAACCACCATCTATCACCCACAATCCATCACCCACTATCCATCACCCACCATCCATGTAACACTACCAGCAACCACTACCAGCATCCACCATCCATCACCCACCATCCATGTACCACTACCAGCAACAACCATCCATCATCCACCATTCATGTACCACTACCAGCAACAACCATCCATCACCCACCATCCATGTACCACTACCAGCAACCACCATCCATCACCCACCATCCATGTACCACTACCAGCAACAACCATCCATCACCCACCATCCATGTACCACTACCAGCAACCACCAACCAGCACTCACTATCCACGTATCACTACCAGCACCACCATCCATGTATCACTGCCAGCAACCACCATCCACGTACCACTACCAGCAACAACCATCCATCACCCACCATCCATGTACCACTACCAGCAACCACCAACCAGCACTCACTATCCATGTATCACTACCAGCAACCACCAATCATCACCCACCATCCATGTATCATTATCAGCAACAACCAACCATCACCCACCATCCATGTATCACTATCAGCAACAACCAACCATCACCCACCATCCTTGTACCACTACCAGCAACCACCAACCATCATCCACCATCCATGTACCCCTACCAGCAACCACCAACCATCACCCACCATCCATCACCCACCATTCATGTACCACTACCAGCAACCACCAACCATCACCTACCATCCATGTACCACTACCAGCAACCACCAACCATCACCCACCATCCATGTACCACTACCAGCAACCACCAACCATCACCCACCATCCATGTACCACTACCAGCAACCACCAACCATCACCCACCATCCATGTACCACTACCAGCAACCACCATCCATCACCCACCATCCATGTACCACTACCAGCAACAACCAACCATCACCCACCATCCGTATATCAGTACCAGCAACCACCAACCATCACGTTATATTTCAATGGGAAAGTTGTGAAATAACTTGAATAATGCACATCAGTCATGTCACTGAATAGTAATCATGTCTGGAGATTTTACATTAAGAACACAGGTGTTGCTGTCACTTCAAAGATAATGATTGGTTAGATAACAAGAAAATTCCAGACATATCTAGCTATTGATAGTTTTTAATTAATGTGGTGGGGGTTCGTCAAGAGATATTGGAGTAAGAATACCCATATTGGATGGTATAATTAAGAGAGAGTGGAGGAGAAGCCGTGGCCTTGCCTTGTCCAGTCTGTGCCTAGCGTGGAACTGAGGGTGACGCCTCTGGCCTACTGTTGACATGTGATGGGTTTCGTGAAGTCACAGCTAGCAAGGGAGCCTATGTATAAAGTAGCTTGGATATTATACTAGATAAGTACACAGTAACACTACTGACATTAAGACTTTTGCACTCGCTATCTTCGACTGTTACTGTATACTAATAACATAACTTAAAGGATACTACATTGCAGATATGAAGAATGTACTTGGAACTTTTACTTTCTGGTCTATTGAAACACATAAATTGTCACTAATGTGTACAGTTAAACAAACCACGGTACGGATGGGGATTGAACTTGCGCTCAATATGTACAATTCCTCGTACTATAATCCCTGGAGAAGATTGAAAATATTTAAGTTGACACCCGACGAATACTGGAAGAACTAACACTAAAACTGGTTCTAAGTAACTCTGCAAGGTGAAGAGTATTAATTACCCTCAATAATAATAAGGGATGCAATAAACACGCAGAAAGAGAAGTCAGTGTGCATAAAGACTTGCAACATCCTTACAGGAAGCTTGCAGGGGAGGACATGACGACGGTTTCTCTCAACCATTCCTTCATCAGCCTGGATGCCACACTTTTCTCAGACTCATATGTTTTTTCTACTTTACGTCCAAACAAGTACATATTATGTTACACTTCAGAGAGGCATATGTAATATTCTTATATATATCAAGTTAATATGAAGTAAAAATTTGAAGCTGTAACATTAAATGTAGGTAAGGAGAGGTTATGTGATGTAGATGCTTTACAAAAGTGACAAGTTATCAGCCACAAGTTATTAGCCACGAGGATGATGACAACTTTATAAACAACGGAAATAATGACTCACGAAATCGTAATGACACGATTGCAAACAAACCATACCACGGGTGGGGTTCGAACCCGCGGTCAGAGAGTCTCAAAACTCTAGACCGTCGCGTAAGCCACTAGGCCAGCTAGCTTCAATAAGATTCATCCAACTAGGTATATTTCTACACCATAGGAAGGTTAGCATAGGCACCACTGTGTCCACAAATGCAAGTTTTTACAGACGAATCTCCCGCTAGTATGGCCGTGACGAACTCTAGCTCAAGTCCCCCTCAAAGCCGTCCACATGACTCACGGAAATAATGCCAGTGGTGACACTTCAAATCGCTAGTGCTCCCTCTTTTTGAATATTGCTCATGGTTGGCGGCCCTGTTCAGGGCAGGAGAAATATCACAACTGGAACTGATACAGAGATCAGATAGGGACAACATAAAGCCAGTAAAGCATTTAAATTATTGGGAATGCCTTAATCTTAATATGTAAACACTAGAGCGGAGAAGAGATACATGATAATATATACCTGGAAAGTACCTTAAGAGTCTGGTCTCAAATCTGGACACTACCATAACAATATACTGGAGTGAGAGATATGGGAGGAAGTTCAAAATAAACACAGTGAAAAGCAGGATTGCAGTGGGCACACCTCTTCAAAGGGGGAGGGGGGTCTTGGCATGGTGAAGAAGCCTTTGGTCTCAGGAATTGGACCCTTCGGTCTTCTTCCTCTGACCGAACTTAATTTTCCCCCCTTCCCTACCCCACCCTATCCCTCCCCTCTCTTCCCTTTCCTACTTCTGTCCTTTGGGGTCCTGCCCTTGGGAATTCTAGCTGCCAGGTTGGGAGATGTGCATCATTGTCTGTCCTGTTCAGTTTAGGTCCTTTGTTTTAGTGTAGTAGGCTATGGCACTGGTTCCATGCTACACTTCTGGCAGCACTGAGGGCCTCTTGGGCGTGGGGGAAGGGGATTTATGGCCCTTTCATTCCTCCTAGCAGCTACCCCTCCATGTTTCCCCCCCCCTTGCTTTTGTCCTTATTTTTGGGAAACCAGAGACAAGTGACTTAACCATGGAGTCCCAGGTCCATGATACTTCTCCCGGACCCCTTTTTTGCTGTGGTGCCGTCTTCCGACCCTGCCTCGTTATTGGACCATTCTTCGAACCTTTCCAACACCCTGGTACCTTCTGCGGGTAACATTTCATTGCCCAGGTACCCCTGGTACTAGGGCTGCGCCTAACTCCTTTGATACATCCGACCTCCACACGTCTTAGACCGTGCTTCTTCTTCTACGGTGAGATTTCCAGGTTGGTCTCTGGTCGGACCACCACCGGTCCCACACCTAAATGACCACAACCATTAACAGATGACACTGCTTTGACTACCTCTCACTCACACACTACGTTTCAAAGTACTCAATGGACTAAGTTTTTCACTCCGCAACCGACATCTCCCACTGACTATCTTTCTGATCATAGTATCAAGAAAGCGCTCGTGCACCATGTTGGTGCATTGTCACGGGGCAAAATGGTGGCCAGGCTCACGATCTTTCCCTTCTTACCTCCATAGACGATACTCCTGTCGTGAGTCGAAAACAAGTTTCTTTCAATTTTTGCAGTGGTACCGTAGTTCTGCTTTATACCATTGTTCAACGTGATTTTCGGACATGTGATACTGACATTCTGGAGCAACTTGAGCTCCAGGACCTCCCAATTCTCAAAGTGGACACTTGTGTACTACCTGCCTGCTGGCAGAGACGCTTCCCCTGCAGTGTAGCTCCACTTTTGACTGCCAAGAACTTCTCTCTTCAGTCTATATTGCGGGACACCATTTACAAGTCCGAAAGTCAATCCCTACACCACAACAATGTAGAAATTGCTGGCGCTTTGGCCACTCAGCAAAATATTGCAGGTCCATGGCAGACTGCCCAGTCTGTGGTGCTGCCAACCATACCACTACGTCCTGCAGCCTACCTACCTCTTGCTTTAATTGTAATGAGGCTCATCTGGCTTATTCATGTCGTTGCCAAGTTTACTTAAAAGAATGAGAAATCTGCTGTCTCAAAGAGAAAGAGGGTTTCACTTGTGCCATGGCAGTCTCCCATCTCTGCCTCCTAGGGAGACTTCCATGACTTTCTTATCCGAGAGTTACTAAGAGGTCTCCAACCTCGGTGGTACCTACTTCCACAATCTTCTCTGTGGTCACAACTTCACACAGCCACTTCTCTTTATAACACTTTTGCAGCCCTGGACTCCGAGGTCCCTACCTCATTTCCTCAAGCTATCCTTGAGTCTTCATCTTTTCGCTCACGTGTATCTTATGTCTACAAGACATTCCACATATACACCTTCCCTTGGAGAAAGAGCTTAGATCTAGGTGAAATACCAGATGCCTTGAAGAGTGCAGATATAGCTCCTTTGCATAAGGGAGGTAGTAGAGCACTGGCTACAAATTACAGACCAGTAGCCCTAACTTCTCACATCATAAAAATCTTCGAAAGAGTGATGAGACGGCAGATTACAAAGTTCATGGACCACCACAACCAACATAACTTGAACCAGCATGGTTTTAGAGCAGAACGATCATGCCTGTCACAGCTGCTGAACCATTATGACAGAATTACGGAGGCGTTGGAAGACTACTAAAACGCAGATGTGATTTACACAGATTTTGCAAAGGCGTTTGACAAATGCGATCATGGAGTGATAGCGCACAAAATGAGGGCCATGAGCATTACGGGGAAGGTAGGCAGATGGATTTTCGGGTTCCTAACACAGAATACAAAAAGTAGTAGTAAACAGAGCAAGATCCAGCATCAGCGAGGTCAAAAGCTCAGTGCCCCAAGGCACTGTCCGGCACCTCTGCTGTTTCTCATCCTCATAGCAGACAGATAAAAACACCCAGCACACTTTTGTTACATCATTTGCAGATGACACTAAAATAAGCATGAAAGTCACTACGGTAGAGGACACTGAAAAATTACAGGAAGACATAAGAAGGGTTTTCCAGTGGGCAGTGGAGAACAACATAACGTTCAATGTTGATAAGTTCCAGCTGCTGAGATATGGAAAGAATGAAGAACTCAAAAGGAACACTATATACAAAACTCAAGAGGGTCACCAAATAGAACGAAAGGAACACGTAAAAGACCTGGGAATAATTATGTCAGCAGACCTTTCTTTTAAAGACCATAACAAGACAAAGATCACGACAGCCAGGAAGATGACGGGGTGGGTACTGAGAACTTTCAAAACAAGGAAAATAATGCCGATGGTGACACTTCAAATTGCTAGTGCTCCCTCAGTGCTGACAGCCTCATACAAAGCAGGAGAAATATCAGAACTGGGAAAAATACAGAGAATGTTTACGGCTCACATTGAACCAGTAAAGCACCTAAATTACTGGGAACGCCTTCAAGTCTTGAACATGTACTCATTGGAGCGGAGGAGAGAGAGATGCATGATAATATATACCTGGAAAGTACTCGAGGGCCTGGTCCCAAATCTGCACACTGCCATAACAACATACTGGAGCGAGATATATGGGAAGAAGCGTAAAATAAACCCAGTGAGGAGCAGGGGTGCGGTGGGGACAATAAGGGAACATTGTATCAACATCCGGGGTCCCAGACTATTCAACATCTTACCAGAAGATATCCGAAACACGGCTGGAACAAGTGTAGAAGCCTTCAAGAGGAAACTGGACAAGTATCTTCATCAGGTGATAGATCAACCAGGCTGTGATGGATATGTGGGGCAGCGGGCCTCCAGCAGCAACAGTCTGGTTGACCAGGCAAGCACCAGACGAGCCGGGCTCACAGACTAGAGAAACTCTGGAAACTCTTCAAAGGTATATCAAAGGTGAAGCTATATATATACATTGGACCCAGTTCAGGGGGCGCAATAGTACATGACCTTGTTTCATGTAGAGGTAATTCATACTCAGACTATTTTGCTGTAATCTCTTAAGTGCTTTCTTTTTCTTATCGATGACGAGATTGGGAGACTACTCTCTCCTGTCTTACTCGTGGAGAGGCGCCCTGTTCCACTCTGTGAGAATTGTCACGTTCCAGTTTCAGTTTGCCATATTGTATTGGACTGTCGTATGTTTGAAGGAGCAGGCAGAATTTACCTGCGATGTGGTCACCGCTCTAACTCCCTTACTTTATCTTGCCTCCTTGTTGACGGCCCCACCGTTGACTCAGACTCCCTCTTTGACTTGTTTACACCAACCACTTTATTACACAAACTGATAATACTTCCTTTAGCACTCTTCTCAGCCCTTTGTAACTACATTTGTTAACCTCTTCATCCATGCTACTCTGCTCCAGCAACACCCTCTGCCCTGCAGCGCTGTATGACCCTAGTGGGTTTAATGCTTGGTTTTGATTATAATGCAGTGGGCACAATAAGGGACCTGTATCAACGTCCTTGACCCCAGACTATTCAACATGTTACCAGAAGATATCAGACACACTGCTGGAACAAGTGTAGAAGCCTTCAAGAGGAAACTGGACAAGTATCTTCACCAGGTGCCAGATCAACCAGGCTGTCATAGATATGAGAGTTATTGGGCCATCAGCAGCAACGGCCTGGTTTACCTGGCAAGCACCAAACGACTCTGGACCATGGCCGGGCTCTGGGAGTAGAACTTTTGGAACTCATCAAAGGTTGAAGAACGAGACACTTGTTCAACATTTTGGAATGTTTATTGTGGCTTCTTCAGTACAGTAGAAACCACTGGCTGGCGAAACGTTTTCACGATACCTATTCGCAAATGTTGCACAAGTGTGTTATTGTTGAAGGTTAGGCTTAGTGTGTGGACACGACCTAGCAAAGGTAAACTAGCCTAGACTATATTAATATTGGTAGAATTACCGACAATGTTAAGTAAAAGGACACAAATGCAACTAACGAGACATTTTATTGTGGCACAATAAAATGTCTCATTAGTTGCATTTGTGTCCTTTTACTTAACATAGCCTAGACTAACCTAAATTATGTGGTGTAAATAAAACATTATGTGAGGATAATAATGGTTACTTTCCTACTTATAAGATTGTTCTTGTTGGTTAGTGTGTGAGATTGTAAGTGAGTTCAGGTTGTGACTGCTGCCACTAACACCGACTCACCACCACCCAACACTCTCACTAGTTTGACACCACACACTTGTACCATCAACACTTGCATGTACCACCACCATACTTGTTAACAACCACCACCACCACCACCTAAATAGTTTAATCGCCACCACCACAGTTGTTAAGCATCACCACCACAGTTGTTAAGCATCACCACCACAGTTGTTAAGCACCAACACAACCATAGTTGTTAAGCACCACCACTACAGTTAAGCACCACCACAACCATAATTGTTAATCACCACCACCAAAGTTGTTTAGCACCACCACAACCATAGTTGTTAATCACCACCACCACCACAGTTAAGCACCACCACAACCATAGTTGTTAATCACCACCACCACCACATAGTTAAGCACCACCACCACCAGTTATTAATCACCACCACCACCAGTTAATCACCACCACCACCAGTTGTTAATCACCACCATCACATTTTTTAAGTACCACTAGTACCACCACATTTGTTAGGCACCACCACCACATTTGTTAGGCACCACCACCATATTTGTTAGGCACCACCATTACAATTAAGCACCACCATCACCAGAGTTGTTAAGCACCACCATCACCAGAGTTGTTAAGCACCATCACTGCTACTCCCCCTCTTAGGTTATCACCCAACATCACCACCACCTTCATGTCCTCTTGAGACTTGAGCAGAACAAGTGTGAGCTTCAAGGTTGTCTCCAGCCCAACCTTCCTTACCATCCCTGCCCCTCCACCTTCCTTACCATCCCTGCCCCTCCACCTTCCTTACCATCCCTGCCCCTCCACCTTCCTTACCATCCCTGCCCCTCCACCTTCCTTACCATCCCTGCCCATCCACCTTCCTTACCATCCCTGCCCCTCCACCTTCCTTACCATCCCTGCCCCTCCACCTTCCTTACCATCCCTGCCCCTCCACCTTCCTTACCATCCCTGCCCCTCCCCATTCCTTACCATCCCTGCCCCTCCACCTTCCTTACCATCCCTGCCCATCCACCTTCCTTACCATCCCTGCCCATCCACCTTCCTTACCATCCCTGCCCATCTACCTTCCTTACCATCCCTGCCCATCCACCTTCCTTACCATCCCTGCCCCTCCACCTTCCTTACCATCCCTGCCCCTCCACCTTCCTTACCATCCCTGCCCATCCACCTTCCTTACCATCCCTGCCCCTCCACCTTCCTTACCATCCCTGCCCATCCACCTTCCTTACCATCCCTGCCCATCCACCTTCCTTACCATCCCTGCCCATCCACCTTCCTTACCATCCCTGCCCCACCCCATTCCTTCATCCTGCCTCCATTCCTACCATCCCTGCCCCTCCCCATTCCTTACCATCCCTGCCCCTCCCCATTCCTTACCATCCCTGCCCCTCCCCATTCCTTACCATCCCTGCCCCTCCCCATTCCTTACCATCCCTGCCCTCCTCTCCCAACAATAGCCACAAGATGGTACAATACCAGAGGTAGTAACATAATTCAGTAACACAAACATCTTTGAATGGTAAATCCTCGTCACTTTTCGTTAATATTGTGAGGTTTAAAAACAAAGCTAACAATGTTAGCTATATAATTGTGCTGTTCACTCTAACAAGTTCTATGTTTGAGCTGCCACACCTACACCAGATTATTCACCTTCATGTTAACCTAAACTACAACCTATACTGATGAAGGAGTAAATATATGTTGTTGTTTTGTTGGCTGTACATTGAAACAAGTATAGTACTAGATATTGAAGTAGACAACATGGATCACTGGTGTACTAGATATTGAAGTAGACAACATGGATCACTGGTGTACTAGATATTGAAGTAGACAACATGGATCACTGTTGTACTAGATATTGAAGAAGACAACATGGATCACTGTTGTACTAGATATTGAAGAAGACAACATGGATCACTGTTGTACTAGATATTGAAGTAGACAACATGGATCACTGTTGTACTAGATATTGAAGAAGACAACATGGATCACTGTTGTATAGATATTGAAGAAGCAACATGGATCACTGTTGTACTAGATATTGAAGTAGACAACATGGATCACTGTTGTACTAGATATTGAAGAAGACAACATGGATCACTGTTGTACTAGATATTGAAGTAGACAACATGGATCACTGTTGTACTAGATATTGAAGTAGGCAACATGGATCACTGTTGTACTAGATATTGAAGTAGACAACATGGATCACTGTTGTACTAGATATTGAAGTAGACAACATGGATCACTGTTGTACTAGATATTGAAGAAGACAACATGGATCACTGTTGTACTAGATATTGAAGTAGACAACATGGATCACTGTTGTACTAGATATTGAAGAAGACAACATGGATCACTGTTGTACTAGATATTGAAGTAGACAACATGGATCACTGTTGTACTAGATATTGAAGAAGACAACATGGATCACTGTTGTACTAGATATTGAAGTAGGCAACATGGATCACTGGTGTACTATATATTGAAGTAGGCAACATGGATCACTGTTGTACTAGATATTGAAGTAGACAACATGGATCACTGTTGTACTAGATATTGAAGTAGACAACATGGATCACTGTTGTACTAGATATTGAAGAAGACAACATGGATCACTGTTGTACTAGATATTGAAGTAGACAACATGGATCACTGTTGTACTAGATATTGAAGTAGACAACATGGATCACTGTTGTACTAGATATTGAAGAAGACAACATGGATCACTGTTGTACTAGATATTGAAGTAGACAACATGGATCACTGTTGTACTAGATATTGAAGTAGACAACATGGATCACTGTTGTACTATATATTAGAGAAGATGAATCTGGTAATTAATTATCCTGGTTATAACTCGTCAACAGCGCCAGAGTATTTTAACAAATATCCTCCTTGTAAATTTCATCTTTGCAAATGTTAAATGGAAGATGGTGGACAAAGTATTATTGTAGGGGACACAGGACTGGGAAGTACGCAGCTCAACACAGGACTGGGAAGTACGCAGCTCAACACAGGACTGGGAAGTACGCAGCTCAACACAGGACTGGGAAGTACGCAGCTCAACACAGGACTGGGAAGTACGCAGCTCAACACACTACTGGGAAGTACGCAGCTCAACACAGGACTGGGAAGTACGCAGCTCAACACAGGACTGGGAAGTACGCAGCTCAACACAGGACTGGGAAGTACGCAGCTCAACACAGGACTGGGAAGTACGCAGCTCAACACAGGACTGGGAAGTACGCAGCTCAACACAGGACTGGGAAGTACGCAGCTCAACACAGGACTGGGAAGTACGCAGCTCAACACAGGACTGGGAAGTACGCAGCTCAACACACACATTTGAACGGTGGGAAATGTTGAATTTAAACCAGGAAATAATACAACCTACCTGAAATTAAATTGTTAAAGTAAAATAAAATAAATGTATGGGTAGCTAAAGTAAGGCAGGTGAAGAGAGGGAATATATCAGAGGTGAGCCAGTGTGTTGACTCCATGAACTAGTGAACAACTGCTGGGAATGTCTGCTACTGTACTCTGCACCGACCAACACACATTCCATAATATACTCCTGGAATATAGTTGAGAGTCTGGTGTAGCTTGACACATTACCATAATAACGTAGTGGAGTGAGTGACATAGGAGGCAGTGTAAAATAGATCCAGTGTCAAGCAGGGGAGCTGTGAGTACAATACGAGAACACTG
Organism: Cherax destructor; assembly: GCA_009830355.1. NCBI lineage: Eukaryota > Metazoa > Arthropoda > Malacostraca > Decapoda > Parastacidae > Cherax > Cherax destructor. The sequence goes on from WNWK01011442.1 coordinate 33,998, forward strand.
TAGCAACATCCGTGGTCTTAAGATTATCAAACATGTTAAAAGCAGATATCAGAAATATTGCAGGGACAAGTGTAGAAGTTTTCAAGACCAAACTGGGTCAGTGCCTCTGCCAAGTGCCAAATCAGCCAAGTTGTGATTGGAAACCGGTGAGAGGTATATCGCAGGTATAGTCAGTGTTAGGTGCGGGAACGTAAGGTGGAGAAGTAGGTGGTGACCATCAGGAGAGTAATCTTGTATAAACAATGAGTAAGCTTGTTTTTATGTACTTGCCTGAGGGACAGTGACGGTGCAGCTACATGTTGCCTTCCCTCTACACTACAGTCTAACTGATCTATCTCACCTACATCATCATCACTAATAAATTTGTCAGAGTTAATGATGAATGGCCTCATTTTATGTTATCAAGGTCAACACAACCAAGACTGTCGTCCACACCCTAACCTATACATAGACTGTTAATACCTGTGATATACCTGCCACCGGTTGCCTTGGTTGTTCTAGCCTGACGTGAGGCCATGACTTTAACTGGAAGCGAGAAACATCATTAATATCAAGTGCTTCTAAAAGCTTATTGCGTGTCATAATTTTATACATGAAATCATATGGTCAGTGAGACATTTAGAGAGGATGGAGCAAAATAGGATGACTTTGAGGTCATATCAATCTGGATGTTAAAAATGATGTTGATCTCATTGATAAACTTGTAGGTTTTAATATACAGCGGACCCCCGGATTTCATCAATAATTCTTTCCAGAATGCTGTTCGAGTGTCGTTGCCGAACGGATTTGTTCCCATAAGGACGAATGTAAATTAGATTAGTCCATTTCAGATCCCCAAAAATACACTTACAAAAGCACTTACAAAAATACACTTACATAATTGTTCGAGTTGGGAGCAGTACGAAATCCGGTGGTCTACTTTAATGATTTCAGACTCATTAGTTTTGATATTGCTTCATTGTTTACTGAACTACCAGTAGATGAACTGTCAGGTTTCCTTGCAGAAGACCTTCCAAAATATGATCTCTTAAACACTAGTCAAATTATTGATTAAATTGTTTATTTTGGATTATGAATTCATGGTCAATGTCAAATTGTACTCATAGAAATCTGGCATTACCATGGGGAATCATGTCTCTTGTGTTGAGTAATTTGTACAGGGAATATTTTGAGACCAAAATATTCGAATACATCCTCCAAATACCAAATGGTTGAGGTATTTGGATGATGTTTGTCTGTGGCTTTATAATGAGTCATGATGACTTTCTACCTAGATTAAAACTCACTGATTCCTTCCATTAAGTTCACTATGGAAAGTGAGGTAAATTGAATAATTCCATGACTAGATATTCATAGATCTGGTAGAACATTTGAGTGTTTATCTCAAGACTACCAACATATGTTCATACATAAATTACTATTTAAATAACCAAACATATAGTAAACATAGTGTATTTTTGACAGCCATTAGAATTTGTAGCCCTGAATTCTATGATGGGGAAATTAGAAAAAATTATGAAATTGCTTCTAACTTAAAATATCCACAAATATTTATTGATAAAGCTTTTCGTAAAGCTAAAAAAAAAAACATTCTAAAGAGAGCCTAATATCGAGTATAAGCTTGAGAATTTGTTGGTCTTGCCATATAATGCGTATACTCCATACCTTGTAAAAGTTGATGCGTTTTATTTAGGACAAACTCGCAAATCTCCTGAGACCAGAATTAAATAACATAAATATGCAATAACTGCTTAACAAAGTCCAGTGCTTTGTTCATTCATGTGAGAGATACAACCATTGTGTAGATTGGACTTAATGCCAAATAATTACTTGCCTATAATTGTACAGTTCAGCAAAATATTGTTAAATAATCTGTAATAAAGATGATTCACAAGATATTTCAAATCTGAGTTCTGGTATCTATAAACTTGACAATTTTATATTCCAAAAATATTGTTCATATTATTATTGGTAAAACTAATTTTCACAAATTCAGTGAATATTCTTTGTCATATAAACAATTTAATGTTGGAGAAGTGTTTGTTCAGGAGAGGTTTGTGTCAGGTGTCACTTCAGTGTCGATGATTTCAAATGTGCTTCTCTTGCCTTGTCTTCCTGTTGCTCTCGACATGTGTGTCAAAGCACTCACGTTTTGTTTCCTAACTTTTACTGTAGCGTTTACACACACACACACACACACACACACACACACACACACACACACACACACACACACACACACACACACACACACACACACACACACACACACACACACACACACACACACACACACACACACACACACACACACACACACACACACACACACACACACACACACACACACACACACACACACACACACACACACACACACACACACACACACACACACACACACACACACACACACACACACACACACACACACACACACACACACACACACACACACACACACACACACACACACAAAAAAATAAGTGTAATGATGGAATACGTAGGGGCAAAGTGCAAGGAGGCAGAGGAACGGTTTATACCCAGAGGCAAAGGATTAAATGGGAAGGTCAGAAAAAGCCCCTGGTTTACACAAAGGTGCAGGGAGGCAAAGACTCAGAGAATGGAAACGCTACAGAAGGCAAAGAACCCAAGTAAACAAAGATATTAGTAGAAGAGCTAGAAACGAGTATGCACAAGTACGGAGGGAGGCCCAGAAACAGTACGAAGATGACATAGCATCGAAAGTTAAGTCCAACCCGAAACTGATGTACAGTCACATCAGAAGGAAGACAACAGTCAAGGACCAGGTGATATGGCTGAGGAGAGAAAATGGGGAACTCACAAGTAATGATCAAGAGGTATGTGAAGAGCTCAACTTGAGGTTAAGGAAGTATTCACAATGGAGGAAGGAAGGCAGCTGGGTAGACAGGACGGGGTTCGTCACCAACAAGGGATGTACCAAGTGCTAGAGGGCATACACACAACTGAGGAGGAAGTGAAGCAGTTACTCAGTGACCTCGATACCTCAAAGGCGATAGGTCCGGACAATATCTCCTCGTGGGTTCTTCGGGAAGGAGCTCAGGTACTGGGTGTGCTACCTGAGGTATGGAAGATGGCCAACGTAGTCCCCATTTTTAAAAAAGGAGACAGAAAAGAGGCACTAAACTATAGACCGGTGTCACTTAAGTGTATAGTGTGCAAAGTCCTGGAGAAAATCATCAGGAAAAGAATGGTGGAACACCTTGAGCTGAACAGGATAATAAACACCAGACAGCACGGATTCCGGGAAGGCAAATCTTGTGTAACAAACCTCCTAGATTTCTATGATAAAGTAACAGAGGTAAGGCAGGAGAGAGAAGGGTGGGTTGATTGCATTTTCCTGGACTGCAGGAAGGCCTTCAACACAGTTCCTCACATGAGATTAGTAAAGAAGTTGGAAGAACAAGCAGGTATAACAGGAAGGGCACTGGAATGGATCAGGGAATACCTCAAAGGGAGGCAACAACGGGTCATGGTGCGTGGTGAGGTATCACAGTGGGCGCCTGTGACGAGCGGTGTACCACAGGGGTCAGTCCTAGGACCAGTGTTATTCCTGGTATATGTAAATGACATGACGGACGGGATAGACTCAGAAGTGTGTCTATTCGCGGATGATGTGAAAATAATGAGGAGAATCACATCGGAAGAGGACCAGACAGGGCTGCAAACAGACCTGGACAAGCTCGACATCTGGTCTAGCAACTGGCTTCTCGAATTCAATCCCTCCAAATGCAAAGTCATGAGGATCGGAGAAGGGCAAAGAAGACCGCTGACAGAGTACAAGCTAGGCGGACAAAGACTACAAACCTCGGCAAAGGAGAAAGACCTTGGAGTGAGTATAACGCCAAGCACGTCTCCGGAGGCACACATCAACCAGATAACTGCGGCAGCATATGGGCGACTGGCAAACCTAAGATTAGCGTTCCGTTACCTTAATAAGGAATCGTTCAAGACACTGTACACCGTGTACGTCAGGCCCATACTAGAATATGCAGCACCAATCTGGAACCCACACCTGGTCAAGCACGTAAAGAAACTAGAGAAAGTGCAAAGGTTTGCGACAAGGTTAGTTCCATAACTCAGGGGTCTGTCTTATGAAGAAAGGTTGAGGGAAATATGACTAACAACACTGGAAGAAAGAAGGGTCAGAGGAGACATGATAACGACATACAAAATACTGCGGGGAATTGACAAGGTAGACAGTGACAGGATGTTCCAGAGAGGGAACACGGAAACAAGGGGACACAACTGGAAGCTGAAGACTCAGATGAGTCAAAGGGATGTTAAGAAGCATTTCTTCAGCCACAGAGTAGTCAGGAATTGGAATAGTCTAGAGAAAGATATAGTGGAGGCAGGAACCATACATAGTTTTAAGACAAGGTATGATAAAGCTCATGGAGCAGGGAGAGCAGAGACCCAGTAGCAGACAGCGAAGAGGCGGGGCCAGGAGCTGAGTCTCGACCCCTGCAACCACAATTAGGTGAGTACACCTACACACACACACACACTCCTACACACACACACCTACACACACACACACCTACACACACACACACAGCAGCGTGTCTCCCACACACACACACACACACGTCACTGAAACAGCAGCGTTCCTCCCACACACACGTCACTGCATCAGCAGTGTTCCTCCCACACACACGTCACTGCATCAGCAGCGTTCCTCCCACACACACGTCACTGTATCAGTAGCGTTCCTCCCACACACACGTCACTGCATCAGTAGCGTTCCTCCCACACACACGTCACTGCATCAGCAGCGTTCCTCCCACACACACGTCACTGCATCAGTACCGTTCCTCCCACACACACGTCACTGCATCAGTAGCGTTCCTCCCACACACACGTCACTGCATCAGCAGTGTTCCTCCCACACACACGTCACTGCATCAGTAGCGTTCTCCCACACACACGTCACTGCATCAGCAGTGTACAACACACACGTCACTGCATCAGCAGTGTTCCTCCCACACACACGTCACTGCATCAGCAGTGTTCCTCCCACACACACGTCACTGCATCAGCAGTGTTCCTCCCACACACGTCACTGCATCAGCAGTGTACAACACACACATCACTGCATCAGCAGTGTTCCTCCCACACACACGTCACTGCATCAGCAGCGTTCCTCCCACACACACGTCACTGCATCAGTAGCGTTCCTCCCACACACACGTCACTGCATCAGCAGTGTACAACACACACGTCACTGCATCAGCAGTGTTCCTCCTACACACACGTCACTGCATCAGCAGTGTTCCTCCTACACACACGTCACTGCATCAGCAGTGTTCCTCCCACACACACGTCACTGCATCAGCAGTGTTCCTCCCACACACACGTCACTGCATCAGCAGTGTTCCTCCTACACACACGTCACTGCATCAGCAGTGTTCCTCCCACACACACGTCACTGCATCAGCAGTGTTCCTCCCACACACACGTCACTGCATCAGCAGTGTTCCTCCCACACACACGTCACTGCATCAGCAGTGTTCCTCCTACACACACGTCACTGCATCAGCAGTGTTCCTCCCACACACCGTCACTGCATCAGCAGTGTTCCACACACACGTCACTGCATCGGCAGTGTTCCTCCCACACACCGTCACTGCATCAGCAGCGTTCCACACACGTCACTGCATCAGCAGTGTTCTTCCCACACACACGTCACTGCATCAGCAGTGTTCTTCCCACACAAACGTCACTGCATCAGCAGTGTTCCTCCACACACACGTCACTGCATCAGCAGTGTTCCTCCCACACACACGTCACTGCATCAGCAGTGTTCTTACCACACACACGTCACTGCATCAGCAGTGTTCCTCCCACACACCGTCACTGCATCAGCAGTGTTCCTCCCACACACCGTCACTGCATCAGCAGTGTTCCACACACACGACACTGCATCAGCAGTGTTCCTCCCACACACCGTCACTGCATCAGCAGTGTTCCACACACACGTCACTGCATCAGCAGTGTTCTTCCCACTCACACGTCACTGCATCAGCAGTGTTCCTCCCACACACACGTCACTGCATCAGCAGTGTTCCTCCTACACACACCGTCACTGCATCGGCAGTGTTCCTCCCACACACACGTCACTGCATCAGCAGTGTTCTTCCCACACACACGTCACTGCATCAGCAGTGTTCCTCCCACACACCGTCACTGCATCAGTAGCGTTCCTCCCACACACGTCACTGCATCAGCAGTGTTCCTCCCACACACGTCACTGCATCAGCAGCATTCCTCCCACACACGTCACTGCAACAGCAGTGTTCCTCCCACACACACGTCACTTAAGCGTCCACATATAGACACGTCACTGTTACAGCAGCTTCCCTCCTACACACGTCACTGTTACAGGCTCGTCCCTCCCACACGTCACCGTTACAGCAGTGTCCCTACCACACGTCACCGTTACAGCAGCGTCCCTCCCACACACGTCACTTTTACAGCAGCGTCCCTCCCACACGTCACCGTTACAGCAGCGTCCCTCCCACATACATCACTGTTACAGCAGCGTCCCTCCCCCTAACGTCACTGTTATAGCAGCGTCCCTCCCACACGTCACTGTTACAGCAGCGTCCTTCCCACACATGTCACTGTTGAAGCAGCGTCCCTCCCACGCACGTCACTGGTACAGCAGCGTCCCTCCCATACACAAGTTGCTGTTACTGCAGCGTCCCTCCCACACGTTACTGGTACAGCAACGTCCCTCCCACACACGTTACTGGTACAGCAACGTCCCTCCCACACACACGTTACTGGTACAGCAGCGTCCCTCCCTCACACGTTACTTGTACAGCAGCGTCCCTCCCTCACACGTCACTGTTACAGCAGCGTCTCTCCTACACGTCACTGTTACAGCAGCTTCCCTCCTACACATGTCACTGTTACAGGCTCGTCCCTCCCACACGTCACTGTTATAGCAGCTTCCCTCCCCCACACGTCACTGTTACAGCAGCGTCCCTCCCACACACGTCACTGTTACAGCAGCGTCCCTCCCACACGTCACTTTTACAGCAGCGTCCCTCCCACACACGTTACTGGTACAGCAGCGTCTCTCCCACACACGTTACTGGTACAGCAGCGTCCCTCCCACACACGTTACTGGTACAGCAGCGTCCCTCCCACACACGTTACTGGCACTGCAGCGTCTCTCCCACACACGTTACTGGCACTGCAGCGTCTCTCCCACACACGTTACTGGTACAGCAGCGTCCCTCCCACACACTTAGTGTGTACCTGGGTTGCCAGCCAGCCGCAGCGCACCATCATAACCCACCATCACCACCACCACCATGCACCATCACTTCCACCACCATCACTACCACCACCACCATCACTACCACGACCACCATCACTACCACGACCACCATCACCACCACCATCACCTCCACCATCACCGCAACCATCACCTCCGCCACCATCACTACCACGACCAAAGCCACCATCACCACCACCTCGTCGGCACCATCACCACTATCATTACCACCATCACGAGCCTGGCCCATGGCCGGGCTCAGAGAGTAGATAAACTCTCGAAACTCTTCAAAGATACCACCACATCACCATCACAACCACCATCACTACCATCACCACCATCACTCAACCAGTCTAACTTACACTGTGTGTGTGATGCACCTAACTTACACTGTTTGTGTGATGCACCTAACTTACACTGTTTGTGTGATGCACCTAACTTACACTGTTTGTGTGATGCACCTAACTTACACTGTGTGATGCACCTAACTTACACTGTTTGTGTGATGCACCTAACTTACACTGTTTGTGTGATGCACCTAACTTACACTGTTTGTGTGATGCACCTAACTTACACTGTTTGTGTGATGCACCTAACTTACACTGTGTGTGATGCACCTAACTTACACTGTTTGTGTGATGCACCTAACTTACACTGTGTGTGTGATGCACCTAACTTACACTGTTGTGTGATGCACCTTTAACTACTACTGTTTGTGTGATGCACCTAACTTACACTGTGTTGATGCACCTAACACTGTGTGATGCACTATACACTGTTGTGTGATGCACCTAACTTACACTGTTTGTGTGATGCACCTAACTTACACTGTTTGTGTGATGCACCTAACTTACACTGTTTGTGTGATGCACCTAACTTACACTGTTTGTGTGATGCACCTAACTTACACTGTTTGTGTGATGCACCTAACTTACACTGTTTGTGTGATGCACCTAACTTACACTGTTTGTGTGATGCACCTAACTTACACTGTTTGTGTGATGCACCTAACTTACACTGTTTGTGTGATGCACCTAACTTACACTGTTTGTGTGATGCACCTAACTTACACTGTGTGTGATGCACCTAACTTACACTGTTTGTGATGCACCTAACTTACACTGTGTGTGTGATGCACCTAACTTATACTGTGTGTGATGCACCTAACTTACACTGTGTGAGGCACCTAACTTACAGTGTGAGGCACCTAACTTACACTGTGTGTGATGCCCTAACTTACACTGTGTGTGTGATGCACCTAACTTACACTGTGTGTGATGCACCTAACTTACACTGTGTGATGCACCTAATGTACACTGTGAGGCACCTAACTTACAGTGTGAGGCACCTAACTTACATTGTGTGTGATGCACCTAACTTACACTGTGTGAGGCACATAACTTACACTGTGTGAGGCACATAACTTACACTGTGTGAGGCCCCTAACTTACACTGTGTGAGACACCTAACTTACACTGTGAGTGTGATGCACCTAACTTACACTGTGTGATACACATAACTTATACTGTGTGAGGCACCTAACTTACACTGTGTGAGGCATCTAACTTACACTGTGTGAGGCATCTAACTTACACTGTGTGAGGCATCTAACTTACACTGTGTGAGGCATCTAACTTACACTGTGTGAGGCATCTAACTTACACTGTGTGAGGCATCTAACTTACACTGTGTGAGGCATCTAACTTACACTGTGTGAGGCATCTAACTTACACTGTGTGAGGCATCTAACTTACACTGTGTGAGGCATCTAACTTACACTGTGTGAGGCATCTAACTTACACTGTGTGAGGCATCTAACTTACACTGTGTGAGGCATCTAACTTACACTGTGAGGCATCTAACTTACACTGTGTGAGGCATCTAACTTACACTGTGTGAGGCATCTAACTTACACTGTGTGAGGCATCTAACTTACACTGTGTGAGGCACCTAACTTACACTGTGAGGCACCTAACTTACACTGTGAGGCACCTAACTTACTGTGTGAGGCACCTAACTTACACTGTGTGATACACCTACTATAAGGTTCAGTGTTTCACCTGCCTGACAATTGTCACTCTTGTAGTCAGTGTCTTACTAGTTGTGTTCTAAGCTGATTATGTGGTGATGTTTTTGTGGCCACCACATGTAGGAGTGATGCTGGCTGCGTCACACACACCCCGGTGGCCTAGTGGTAAAGCTCTCGCTTAACGCACGGAGGGCCCGGGTTCTATTCCCGACGGGGCGGAAACATTTCGAAGTGTTTCCTTACACACACACACACACACATACATACAACAGGCCTAGTGTCAAATCGACATGTGCCTAGGACAAAATGGTAACTAACACACACACACACACACACACACACACACACACACACACTTATTTACATACATTGATATGTTGCAGCCGTCTTCTGCAATACCTTCCTCGAAATATATATAGTAACTTGGGATGTACATTATTAAACAGTGGTACTGGGTCTTGTTGTAGAAGACGTACGTGTGTGTGTGTGTGTGTGTGTGTGTGTGTGTGTGTGTGTGTGTGTGTGTGTGTGAAGACAGAGTGGGCAGCCAGTGAGAGAGACTGGCGGCCAGGGCAGGCCAAGCCAGGCCAGCTGCAGCTTTGCCTTTCGCGCCTCTGCATGTGACGTCATTATGTTGCCATGACGACGAAGCCAGTGTAAGGCCACAACGACACACACTTGTGGTGCGCGTACTGATCGATACTCTCCTCAGAATGGACTAACACCTTCCTCACTACGTTATTATTAACACACCGTCCAACATTACTCACACATTTTACTTCAGTTTTCTCAGTGCTCCTAATAAAGATCCAAGCAACATTTTTCAGTCGATTCTTCAGTAACGGCACAAATATCCTGCACAATTGTTCATTATGGATATATAATATGGTTTTGTTAATGATGGTTAGTTTAACATTTTGACGTGAAATACTACCCGAGAAGTTTAAATGTTTATAGTTAAAAAATATTTAACAGTTTTCAAATGTGAGGTTGGCCTGCCCTGCCTGCCTGCCTGCCTGCCTGCTTGCCCTGCCCTGCCCTGCCCTGCCGTCCGGCCCTGCCCTGCCTGCCTGCCTGCCTGCCTGCCTGCCTGCCTGCCTGCCCTGCCCTGCCCTGCCCTGTCCGGCCCTGCCCCTGCCCTGCCCTGCCCTGCCCTGCCCTGCCCTGCCTGTTCTGCCTTGCTCTGCCTGCCCTGCTCTGCCCTGCCCTACCATGGCAGGCCCTGTTCTGCCCTGCCCTGCCCTGCCCTGCCCTGCCCTGCCTACCTGGCCTGCCTGCCCTGCCTGCCTGCTTTTCACCCAGGCATCTCACAACAAGTGATAGTGAACAATGTTGTAAAAAACAAATGCGTGTTTACCTACTGAGACTTGCAGGATCCTGTGTCCAACTCTCTGTCTACCTACTGAGACTTGCAGGATCCTGTGTCCAACTCTCTGTCTACCTACTGAGACTTGCAGGATCCTGTCAGTCCATGAACTTCATCTGTCTACCTGCCCTGAGACTTGCAGGATCCTGTGTCCAACTCTGTCTACCTACTGAGACTTGCAGGATCCTGTGTCCAACTCTGTCTACCTACTGAGACTTGCAGGATCCTGTGTCCAACTCTGTCTACCTACTGAGACTTGCAGGATCCTGTGTCCAACTCTCTGTCTACCTACTGAGACTTGCAGGATCCTGTGTCCAACTCTCTGTCTACCTTTGATATACATTTGAAGAGTTTCGAGAGTATCTACTCTCTGAGCCCGGCCATGGGCCAGGCTCGTCTGGTGCTTGCCTGGTCAACCAGGCTGTTGCTGCTGGAGGCCCGCTGCCACACATATCCATCACAGCCTGGTTGATCTGGCACCTGGTGAAGATATTTGTCCAGTTTCCTCTTGAAGGCTTCTACACTTGTTCCAGTCGTGTTTCTGATATCTTCTGGTAAGATGTTGAATAGTCTGGGACCCCGGATGTTATACACTTTCTCCCATATCTCTCACTTCAGTATGTTGTTATGGCAGTGTGCAGATTTGGGACCAGGCCCTCAAGTACTTTCCATGTGTATATTATCATGTATCTCTCTCTCCTCCGCTCCAATGAGTACATGTTCAAGACTTGAAGGCGTTCCCAATAATTTAGATGTTTCAATGGCTCAATGTGAGCCGTAAACGATCTCTGGATTTGTTCCAGCTCTGCTATTTCTCCTGCCCTGAACTTGCTTGCAGGATCCTGTGTCCAACTCTCTATCTACCTACTGAGACTTGCAGGATCCTGTGTCCAACTCTCTATCTACCTACTGAGACTTGCAGGATCCTGTGTCCAACTCTCTGTCTACCTACTGAGACTTGCAGGATCCTGTGTCCAACTCTCTGTCTACCTACTGAGACTTGCAGGATCCTGTGTCCAACTCTGTCTACCTACTGAGACTTGCAGGATCCTGTGTCCAACTCTCTGTCTACCTACTGAGACTTGCAGGATCCTGTGTCCAACTCTCTGTCTACCTACTGAGACTTGCAGGATCCTGTTAGTTACCATTTTGTCCTAGGAACATGTCGATTAGACACTAGGCCTGTTGTATGTGTGTGTGTGTGTGTGTGTGTAAGGAAACACTTCGAAATGTTTCCGCCCCGCCGGGAATTGAACCCGGGCCATCCGTGCGTGAAGCGAGAGCTTTAGCCACCATCATGGTACTCTGCTCTAACAAAAAAACAAGAGTACAAATCAGGCAGAAGAAAATGGTGAGATTCGTGGTGGGTGCAAGAGAATGTAGGCCAGGATGAATTACAATAACTAGATATGCTGAAGACAGAATAAAGTAGCTGAAGTTAAATCATGTTCACAAAATTGTTGACAAGCAGTGTTCAGTATACCATGCTGCCAAGTTTGTTAAAGTTAGGAACCAAAGTCAGTATGGTACTTGGGAAAGAGAACACAGTTTTGTAGTACCTATAGTAGGTGGCCAGACCTCAAGCTCTTTCTATTATACACCAATAAAGAAGTGGAACAGATTGCCAGAACATGTCACGGCCAGTCTTAGCACGAGCCATGTGAGCTAAAAAGGTACCTAATGAATGAAGCTGGAGAAAGGGAGGAGTGATTTTCTGTAGTTAACATTCATGTACCTATTATAGTAAGCTGATTTCCTCTATTTTAGTTTATGTAAATAACTCAGTTCACTTTATCCTTATTGTACCTCTCTTTTGATAACTGATTTTCCACAGTTGAGTTACTTAAGTTTACTTTTATGGTTATAATCATGACTGATTTCTACTGTACCTAATAACTAGGCTCTTAACTTGCAACATATTAGAAGACCACAATGGCAATATGTCACTTGAATGTTTTCGTTATCCTAGATAATTTACACACGTTATATGTAAGGCAATTGTAATCACCCAAAGCTTGTGTAATTCTTCTTAAATGTAATTATCTAAATAAACTAACTTTAACTATTTGTAGTTGAATGTGTCCAGAGTCTAGCATCCGAGGTCAGGTCTAGTGTCGTGACTTGCAGTGTTCCCTCCCTCCTAGCCTCCTAGGTCAGGTCTAGTGTCGTAACTTGCAGTGTTCCCTCCCTCCTAGCCTCCTAGGTCAGGTCTAGTGTCGTGACTTGCAGTGTTCCCGCACTCCTAGCCTCCTAGGTCAGGTCTAGTGTCGTGACTTGCAGTGTCCCCTTCTCCCTAGCTTCCTGGGTCAGGTCTAGTGTCGTGACTTGCAGTGTTCCCTCCCTCCTAGCCTCCTAGGTCAGGTCTAGTGTCGTGACTTGCAGAGTCCCCTAGCTTCCTGGGTCAGGTCTAGTGTTGTGACTTGCAGTGTTCCTCCCACCTAGCCTCCTAGGTCAGGTCTAGTGTCGGGACTCGCAAGTGTCCCCTCCGCCCTAGTTTCCTGGGTCAGGTCTAGTGTCGTGACTTGCAGTGTTCACTTCCTCCTAGCCTCCTAGGTCAGGTCTAGTGTCGTGACTTGCAGTGTCCCCTTCTCCCTAGCTTCCTGGGTCAGGTCTAGTGTCGTGACTTGCAGTGTTCCCTCCCTCCTAGCCTCCTAGGTCAGGTCTAGTGTCGTGACTTGCAGAGTCCCCTAGCTTCCTGGGTCAGGTCTAGTGTTGTGACTTGCAGTGTTCCCTCCCACCTAGCCTCCTAGGTCAGGTCTAGTGTCGGGACTCGCAAGTGTCCTCTCCGCCCTAGCTTCCTGGGTCAGGTCTAGTGTCGTGACTTGCAGTGTTCCCTCCCTCCTAGCCTCCTAGGTCAGGTCTAGTGTCGTGACTTGCAGTGTCCCCTTCTCCCTAGCTTCCTGGGTCAGGTCTAGTGTCGTGACTGGCAGTGTTCCCTCCCTCCTAGCTTCCTAGGTCAGGTGTAGTGTCGTGACTTGCAGTGTTCACTCCTTCCTAGCTTCCTGGACCCTGTGTGTATGGACCCTATATAAATACGTATTCTTAAGCTACATAAATATTCTTAAGCTGAGTATGGACACTACATAAATATTCTTAAGCTATATATGGACTGTACATAAATATTCTTAAGCTATGTATGGACCCTGCTTCACAACTGTTTCACTCAGGAGAGTCTAATTCCCGACCACCCTGAGGCTGAAATGTTTCATGACATCTGTGACGCATTTATGCCTTTCAATTCCAGCTGTACCCTCATGCTCCGGTTTCCACTAACAACACATTACCTACTCTGTCAGATCCTCTTAAGCATTATCTCTAAAACGTCTTCCTGGGCTCTTCTCCCCTTTGTTATCATCGGGCTAAATTCCTTATATCTCTTATCATAGTTCATTCCCTTTGTTTTGGGACCAGTTTCCTTGCGAACCTCTGCACTTTCAATTGTTTCTTGTCATGTTTTATCAGGCAGCAATTGGGGAAGAGAGGGAGGGAGGTAGGTAGGTGGATGCAACTCTTTTAGCATGTACTATAAAAACAGTTGAGCTAAGGTTAATTTTATCTGCGGGAAACAGTGTTATTGCAATAACTGACATAAGTTATTATGAACACAGCAATTAAAGGGCTGTAGCGCCTGGCTGTAAACAAAGTCAATTATATATAGCGATCAACAGAGCAAATGAAGAGCAAAGCAAGCATAGGGGTAGATTTCTTTTCCCGTGTATTCCTTCACCATATTAAGTTAGCAGTATAATGATGAGACAAACAAGAGCCACTCAAGGTAACGAGTAGTTTCAACCAGAGTAGGCGAGTGTCTGCCTGCTAGCCAGCCAGACAAGTGTGATAACACCTTGGCTGGGGAAGTGACTCTCACCTGATTGGTTGGTTGAACTGGACAGCGAATGCAGCAGAGGGGCCCCAGAACTGCTATGCTCTTGAGTTTGGCAGTTTGCTGGTTGAGATGGCATACCTGGAGTTTGCCTGGAGAGAGTTCCGGGGCTCAACGCCCCCGTGGCCTGGTCTGTGACCAGGCCTCATGGCGGATCAGGGCCTGATCAACCAGGCTGTTACTGCTGGCCCCGTACAGTCCAACGTATGAACCACAGCCTGGCTGGTCAGGTACTACCAACTTTAGGTGCCTGTCCAGTGCCTGCTTGAAGACAGCCAGGGGTCTATTGGTAATCCCCCTTATGTATGCTGGGAGGCAGTTGAACAGTCCTGGGCCCCTGACATTTATTGTGTTCTCTAAACATGCTAGTGGCACCCCTGCTTTTCATTGGGGGATGTTGCATCATCTGCCGAGTCTTTTGCTTTCGTAGGGAGTGACTCTCATGTGCAAGTTTGGTACTAATTCCTCTAGGATTTTCCAAGTGTATATAATAATGTATCTCTCCGCCTGTGTTCTAGGGAGTACAGGTTTAGGAACTCAAGCATTCCCAGTAATTGAGGTGGTTTATCAAAGTTATGCGTGCCGTGAAGGTTCTCTGCACATTTTCTAGTTCAGCAATTTCACCTGCCTTGAAAGGTGCAATTAGAGTGCAGCAATATTCCAGCCTAGATAGAAGGTTCTCATTATCCATCATGTCATTTTTCTAGCAGATGCAATTGCTACAGTGTTATGGTCCTTGAAGGTGAGATCCTCAAACATGATCACTCCCAGGTCTTTGACATTAGTTTTTTGCTCTATTGTGTGGTTGGAATTTGTTTTATACTCCGATGAGATTTTAATTTCCTCATGTTTTCCATATCTAAGTAATTGAAATTTCTCATCATTGAACTTCATATTGTTTTCTGCAGCCCATTTAAAGATTTGGTTGATGTCTGCTTGGAGTCTTGCAGTGTCTTCAACGGTGGACACTCATGCAGATTCGGGTGTCATCTGCAAAGGAAGACACAGCACTGTGGCTTATATCCCTGTCTGTGTCCGATATGAGGATGAGGAACAAGATGGGAGCGAGTACTGTGCCTTGTGGAACAGAGCTTTTCACCGTAGCCGCCTCAGACTTTAGTCTGTTGACTACTACTCTTTGTGTTCTATTTGTTAGGAAATTATAGATCCATCTACCAACTTTTCCAGTTATTCCTTTATCACGCATTTTGTGTGCTGTTACACCATGGCTTTTGCAAAGTCTGTGTATATAACATCTGCATTCTGCATTCTGTTTGTTTCAGGCCGCTTGTTCTATCTAGGCTGGAATATTGCTGCACACTAAACTGCACCTTTCAAGGCAGGTGAAATTGCTGAACTAGAAAATGTACAGAGAACCTTCACGGCACGCATAACTGCAATAAACCACCTCAATTACTGGGAACGCTTGAAGTTCCTAAACCTGTACTCCCTGGGACGCAGGCGGGAGATACATTATTATATACACTTGGAAAATCCTAGAGGGATTAGTACCAAATTTGCACATGCCACTCCCTACGAAAGCAAAAGACTCGGCAGACGATGTAACATACCCCAATGAAAAGCAGGGTGTCACTAGCACGTTGAGAGATAACATAATAAGTGTCAGGGGCCCAAGACTGTTCAACTGCCTCCCAGCATACATAAGGGGGATTACCAATAGACCCCTGGCTGTCTTCAAGCAGGCACTGGACAGGCACCTAAAGTTGGTGCCTGACCAGCCAGGCTGTGGTTCGTACGTTGGACTGTGTGCGGCCAGCAGTAACAGCCTGGTTGATCAGGCTCTGATCCAACATGAGGCCTGGTCACAGACCGGGCCGCAGGGGCGTTGACCCCTGAAACTCTCTCCAGGTAGAGCATCCAGGACCTTGTCGTAGTGGTCCAGTAGTTGGGACAGACAGGAGCGACCTGCTCTAAACCCATGCTGCCCTGGGTTGTGCAACTGATGGGTATCTAGATGAGTGGCGATCTTGCTTCTTAGAACCCTTTCAAAGATTTTTATGATGTGGGATGTTAATGCTATTGCTTTACTGCCCCCTTTGTGGAGTGGGGCTATTTCTGTTTTTTTTAGTAACTGTGGGACGACCCCAGTGTCCATGCTCCCTCTCCATAGGATGTTAAAAGCACGTGATAGGGGCTTCTTGCAGTTCTTGATGAACACGGAGTTCCATGAGTCTGGGCCTGGGGTGGAGTGCATGAGCATGCCATTTATCGCCTTTTCAAAGTTATTTGGCGTCAGGATAATGTCAGATAGGTTTGCGTCTACCAAGTTCTGTGGCAATCTCATAAAAAATACATTTATGTCTTCGACTCTCAGTCTGGTTAGCGGCTTGCTAAAAACTGAGTCATACTGGGATTTTAGTAGCTCACTCATTTCCTTGCTGTCATCTGTGTAGGACCCATCCCGTTTAAGTAGGGGCCCAATACTGGATGTTGTTCTTGACTTTGATTTGGCATAAGAAAAGAAATACTTTAGGTTTCTTTCAATTTCATTTATGGCTTTTAGTTCTTCCCACATTTCTTGATTCCTGTAAGATTCCTTTAGTTTTAGTTCGATGTTTGCTATTTCTCTGACCAGTGTCTCCCTACGTATTTCAGATATATTGGCCTCTTGTAGCCGCTCTGTTATTCTTTGCCTTCGCCTGTATAGGGAGCGCCTTTCTTTTTCTAGTTTACATCTTCTCCTTTTCCTTAAGGGAATTTGCCTTGAGGAAACCTCAAGTGCCACAGAGTTAATTTGTTCTAGACATAGGTTGGAATCCGTGATGCTTAGGCTATCTTCCCAGGTTATATCATTTAGGACTTGGTTTACTTGGTATGCGGTCTGGGGTCCCCCGCATACATGTCTGGACCTCTATTATGTTGTGAGATGAGTATATATTGTATTTGATACGATGACATTTCGTATCAGATCATCATTGTTAGTGAAGATGAGGTCCAGTGTATTCTCCAATCTTGTAGGCTCTATTATTTGCTGGTTTAAGGTGAGTTTGGTGCAGAGATTTAAAAGCTCGTGTGTGTGAGAGTTTTCATCTGAGCTGCCTCCTTGTGTTATCTCTGCTACCACATTATTTGCAATATTCCTCCATTTTAGGTGCCTTAGGTTGAAATCCCCCAGGAACAAGATGTTGGGGGCAGGAGCTGGAAGGTTTTCCAGACAGTGGTCAATTTTCAGAAGCTGTTCCTGGAATTGTTAGGACGTTGCATCTGGAGGCTTGTATACAACCACGATGACCAGGTTTTGATTCTCGATCTTTACTGCTAAAACTTCAACTACATCATTTGAGGCATTTAGTAGTTCTGAGCATATAAGTGACTGTGATATACAGGCCGACCTCCTCCTTTTGCCTGTTCACTCTGTCAGATCTGTATAGGTTGTAGCCCGGGATCCATATTTCATTGTCCAAGTGATCCTTTATGTGGGTCTCTGTGAAAGCCGCAAACATTGCATTTGACTCTGTAAGCAGTCCACGGATGTAAGGTATTTTGTTGTTCGTCACTGGCTTAAGACCCTGTATACAGTGGACCCCCGAGTTTCGGTCATAATTCATTCCAGAAGGCTGTTCAAGTGCCATTACCGAACGAATTTGTTCCCTTAAGGAAAAATGTAAATTAGATTAGTCTTTCAGACCCCCAAAAATACACATACAAAAGCACTTACAATATTAAACTTACATAATTGTTTGATTTCCGAGGTGACCGAAACTCGGGGTCCACTGTATTTGCAAAGATGAATGTCGTCGAATTGGTGGTATGGGGGGGTTGGGTCTTTTTTTCCTGGCACTAATATCTGTTGTTCTGGAGCGGAGGCCATTGACTGTGATTCCACTTCGGAAATGATTGCATGTCAATGGTTGTGTGACAAACATCAAAGTGTAACTTACTCGGCTCACTCCACTTACCCTCTGAATGCTACATACAAGGATATAAATTATACATCATTGATAGTCATCTGTAATAGGGGCTGAGGTGCTGTGTATGTTGAGAATAATTAAATCGTTGCATCAGCAATGATATAAAGTGAAGATGGAGAGAGACGGTATCTGTATGGCTGCTGTTCTTGAAGGCTTGAACAACTAATAGCAAGTGTGATGTACACACCCCAAACCTAGGTAGTGATCTGGTAAACTTCTTAGGGACGAAGTTGCAAGGGTATCTAGGCATGAATGTGATGCGATGGGAAATTTTTTACTTAATCCAGATTAACTAGAACAGGGGTGGGGAATGCCCGACCCGCGGGCCGTATAAGGCCTGTGAAATCATTTGGTTTGTCCCTGCCGAGGCAAACGCAGGT
This sequence comes from Cherax destructor, assembly GCA_009830355.1. Classification (NCBI taxonomy): domain Eukaryota; kingdom Metazoa; phylum Arthropoda; class Malacostraca; order Decapoda; family Parastacidae; genus Cherax; species Cherax destructor. Next base: position 52,915 of record WNWK01011442.1, read on the forward strand.
GGGACTCAAAATTTAATAAATCTAGGAACTTTTTTCATAGCAACTTAAATTTATATCAACCTTCCCCATAACGATTTACACTGTATAATGAAAAAAAATACGAAACTAAAAATCCAAATAAGCATGCAGAATTATAAAGATACTTCTTAGCTATTATTCTGATAAATTTGATAAAAATTGGGGCCCTTTGGAAGAATATACTGATATTTTTTACGTGCAAGTAATTTTGCAATATTTCATAAAATCTGATCATTTTTCTTCATATATTGAATCAGTCTCCTATCCATCATATTCATCATTTCGAACATATTTCTGATGCAACATCATCTGTGGTATTTTATACATTGGTAGAACGTCAACTTGTACAGTAAAATGTGACTCTGTAGTACTTACCTTCGTTGCTGTGTCAACTTTCTGCAGCCGCGTTTCAGAATGTTCCTCCGACGCAATCCAGTGTTCTACCACCACGGAGCTGTTTGGGATAAATTGTTGTGTAAATAATTATATATTGCCCCAGAGGAGCATATTACTCAAATATTCAGTCAGTAGATAAAGACTGAACTGATACTCACTGGGTTGGACTTAAAAGTCCGCACCTAACTGCTGTCTTATAGGACAGTTTTGAACCCCTTGCAACACAAGAACTGCGCAGTCCCCTGCATAACAAGTTAATTCAAAACCTACCTTGCTCTTTGTAACGTAAGCTATGAAGTTGAGGGCCTGGTCCCAAATCTGCACACTGCCATAACATACTGGAGTGAGAGATATGGGAGAAAGTGTAAAATAAACCCAGTGAAGAGCAGGGGTGTGGTGGGGACAATGTGGGAGCACTGTAATAACATCCGGGGTCCCAGACTATTCAACATCTTACCAGAAGATATCCGAAACATCGCTGGAACCAGTGTAGAAGCCTTCAAGAGGAAACTGGACAAGTATCTTCATCGGGTGCCAGATCAACCAGGCTGTGATGGATATGTGGGGCAGCGGGCCTCCAGCAGCAACAGCCTGGTTGACCAGGCAAGCACCAGACGAGCCTGGCCCATGGCCGGGCTCAGAGAGTAGATACTCTCGAAACTTCAAAGGTATATCAAAGGTATAAGGCATCGGTGTCTTGATTGCAGAACGTGGCTAATGAATGTCACCGTCTTGTCCAATGATGTTACACTCGCAATTGTCACTATACGTTCGTCAATACATTGGACCCTCGGTTAAAGGCCATTCCGGTTAAAGGCCAACTCGGTTAGAGGCCGGTTTTTCGACTCCCGGTTAGAGGCCGTTTTTCGGTTAAAGGTCATTTTTTCGGCTCCTGGTTAGAGGCCATATGGGATGAGTCCGTCCACCGGCTGGGGCCGCTTTTGCTTCAGTTTGCCTGTGTCTCTCGGTGCATGAGGAAGCTTCTGCTCATTCATCCAAACATTTTGCTATAATCCATTGTTTTTGGTGGTTATTTATCAAGTGCAACTGCGAAATAAGTCACCATGGCCCCAAGGAAAGTTCTTAGTAAAGTTCCTTTGGTAAAGAAAGTGAGAAACATGATAGAATTCAAGGCAGGCAGGCATAGAGGCAAGGAGAGTAGCAGGCATACAGGGAGTATAGCAGGCATGCAGGGAGTGTAGCAGGCATGCAGGGAGTGTAGCAGGCATGCAGGGAGTGTAGCAGGCATGCAGGGAGTGTAGCAGGCATGCAGGGAGTGTAGCAGGCATGCAGGGAGTGTAGCAGGCATGCAGGGAGTGTAGCAGGCATGCAGGGAGTGTAGCAGGCATGCAGGGAGTGTAGCAGGCATGCAGGGAGTATAGTTCGTGGAGTGACACTCAAGCTGATCCTAGTGGCATTAAAAGACCACAGAGAGCGCTTTGCTACCTGAAGTCCTTATGGAGGAGGATTACCCTTCCAAACACTAACTCGTCCCTCTTTCCTCCTCCCTATCATCTTCAATAAAGGTATGTAATATTGATTTAATTGTTAATTTTTTTTTTTTTTTAATATTTTTGTCTGGAACGGATTAATTGAATTTACATTAATTCTTATGGGGAATATTATTTCGGTTAAAGGCCATTTCGGTTTAAGGCCAAGCTTCTGGAACGGATTACGGCCTTTGTAATATACCGCTATTTTGGATTGTCACTTTCACTAAACGCTCTGGAACAGAGTTCTTATACGTTAACCCGGCATTAGTGGAGATTGATAGAGGTCTGTAAATGTCCCTTTGTTAGGTCACTGCACGTGCCGAAACAGTTCCTCTCTCTTTGGGTTCTTAAGGCAATCTGCTCTGCTCCGCCCTAGCTGGCCCCTGTTTGCTCTGTATCGCTGACCTACTTGCTTAATGCTGTATTTCAGTGAGGCCTTTAATAGAGTTCTACTCAGAGACTGTTGAAGAAAGTATCAACTCATGGAATCGAGGCATGGTTGGCTAATAGTGAGGTGACTACAGTCAACACTCTTCCTGATACTCCCTAGTGAGGTGACTCCAGTCAACACTCTTCCTGATACTTCCTAGTGAGGTGACTCCAATCAACACTTCCTGATACTCCCTACTCCCTCTTCCTGATACTCCTCACTAGGGAGTATCAGGAAGTGTTGACTGTAGTCACCTCACTAGGGAGTATCAGGAAGTGTTGACTGTAGTCACCTCACTAGGGAGTATCAGGAAGTGTTGACTGTAGTCACCTCACTAGAGAGCATCAGGATGAATGTTGACTGGAGTCACCTCACTAGAGAGTATCGGGAAGAATGTTGACTGTAGTCACCTCACTAGGGAGTATCAGGAAGAATGTTGACTGTAGTCACCTCACTAGGGAGTATCAGGAAGAGTGTTGACTGGAGTCACCTCACTAGGGAGTATCAGGAAGAGTGTTGACTGGAGTCACCTCACTAGGGAGTATCAGGAAGAGTGTTGACTGGAGTCACCTCACTAGAGAGTATCAGGAAGAATGTTGACTAGTCACCTCACTAGGGAGTATCAGGATGAGGATCTGACAGATGATGCTCATGCTTGCCAATATGACAATTTCCAGACCATTGTACAAGCTGCTCAATGCATATATATTTCTAACAAAGAAATTAGATCAAACCTAAATAAACCTAAATGGATGAATAATAGTCTAACACCTTTTTGGGTGAAAAGAGGCATGGGTGAATAAAGAGACAAGAAAAAAAAAATAAAATAAGGAAGACTGAAAGAGATTATGAAGTGAAGATTGCAAAGGGAATCAAAGACCAAGTTATAGGTTTTCTTTCTGGTATATAGGAAGAAGATTAGGGAAAAGATTGGTCCATGTGTATGTATAACTCGGGTGGACTCAGTGCCAAAGAAATGTATACCATTTATACTTATATTTCCTTACGTTTTTTACATTAGAGGACACAATTGAAATCCCAGAAATAAATATAGAAGTCAGGGTAAAAATAAATTATGCAAGATCAACGTCACAAGTGACGAGGTCCTTAAGACAAATAATTAGATTAAAACCAAACAAGTCCCCAGGCCCTGACCAACTGTTTTCAAGGGTTATAAAGCAGTGTAAGTAGAAACTTATTAAGCCATTATGTGGTTTCTTCAGCAAATCACAGCAAATGGGCATTGTACCAGATAAGTGGAAAATGGCAAACATGATACCTATTTACTAATTGGGAGTTACATCGTTAGTCTTAAATTGTAGACCGTTCATCCTAACTTCAATTGTAAGAAAACTGATGGAGTCAGTAATTGTGTATGAAATTGAAAGCCACCTTGAAAAATATAATTTGATCAATACATCTCAGCATGATTTTACAAGAGGGTGTTCATGCCTTATAAATTTGTTAACTCTTTGTGCGAAGGTATATGAAGCAGAAGAATACGATAATGTATATATGTATTTCAGTGAGGCCTTTAATAGAGTTTTACTCAGAGACTGTTGAAGAAAGTATCAACTCATGGAATCGAAGCATGGTTGGCTAATAGGCAACAAAAAGTTTGCTTAAATGGGAAGAAATCGGAATGTGGGGAGCAGTTACTGGTGGTGTTCCACAGGGGTCAGTGTTGGGCCAGTTGAGTTCATAATACAGCTTCTCCTCACTTAGCGACGTACTCGTTTGCTGACGCCTCAGACTTACGATGGCCTCTCTGACCAGTATTTATTCCTAAATAATGTACAGTGGACCCCCGAGTAACGTAAAAACTTCATTCCAGAAGCCTCCTCAAGTGCCATTACCAAACTAATTTACTCTCTTAAGGAATAATGTCACGTAGGTTAGTCTATTTCAGACCCCCAAAAATACACTTCCACAAGAACTTTCAATATTATACTAACATAATTGTACGATTTCCGGGGTGTTCATTACTCGGGGGTTCACTGTACAGTAGACCCCCGGTTAACGAAATTAATCCGTTCCAGGAGCTATTTCTCAACCCGAACCTTTCGTAATCCGAACCCTTATTTCCCATAAGAAATAATGTAAATACAATTAATCCGTTCCACAAAAAAATATTCACACAAAATATAATATAAATAACATATACTTACCTTTATTGAAGAGACTTGCAGGCATCTGGAAGATAGGGTGGATGACAGGGACAGGGTTTTAGTTTTTGGAAGGGGAATCCCCCTCCAAAAGGACTTCAGGTAACAAGTCCCTCTCTGGGGTTACTTCCCTTCTTGGTCTTTTAACCCTTTGGGGGTCGGTGCCGTACTAGTACGTTTTACGAGCAGGGGTTGGTGCCGTACTAGTACGCCCAAATTCTAGCGGCCTCAATTTAAGCAGAAAACGTCTGGTAGGCATACATATGAAAGAATGGGTCTGTGTGGTCAGTGTGCGCAGTATAAAAAAAATCCTGCAGTACACACTGCATAATGAGAGAAAAAAAACTCTGACTGTTTTTTTCGATTAAAACAGCGAATTTGCAGTCGATTTTCGTATGTTTTTTTATTAATGTATTCTCGTTTTCTTGGTCTCATTTGATAGAATGGAAGATATATTACAGAAATAGAGATGATTTTGATTGGTATGACAATGACAAGTACCTTGAAATTGAGCTCAAAGTAGCGAAAATGTTCGATTTTTGACGATGTTCAAGAGTAAACAAATCACACCATGCCTCCAATACACATCAACTAGCGAGTCTTATATTCATGCACAAGTGCTCTGATATTATTTATACCATTTTTACAATGATGCAGTTGTATACATAACAGAAAATCTTCTATTTTTTGTGAGAATAAAAATTCAAAATGAAAACCAAAAGTAATGGAACAGGGGCCTGGAGACGTGACTAATGAACAGAGAACATGTTATTTTAGTGCCAGGAATGTCTGCCTTGTTTACTCTGGACCCCATTTTGAAATTGGCATCGTTTGAAATTTGTGTGAAATTGGAAAATTGCCATTTTCTGACACTATTTTGGGTAGATGAAATTGGTAAATAGGCGGTTTCTTGTACTCAATCGATAGAAGAAATGGAGTTCTAGCGAAATAGCTATAATTTTAGGAGACTGAAACATTGGAATTTGTTGAAAATAGGGCTCAAAGTGGGCAAAATCGCCGATGCGTAAGTGTCATGGCTACCGCTAACTTCGCGAAAGCACAATTCCGTTAGTTTTCGATTAAATTTCATAATTTTGGTGGCGTTATGATCGGAAAAAGATTCTCTATCATTTCATAAGAAAAAATTAATTTTTTTTTTTCCAAAAAAAAATTCGACCCCAGGAACACTTTCCTGAGAAGGCCTGTCGACCCCCAAAGGGTTAATGCCACTAGGACCAGCTTGAGAGTCACTAGAACTCTTCTTAGAAAAATAACTGTCCAGAGTCTTCTGTTTCTGGCGACTCTTTAATACTTTCCTGAAGTGCAACATGGCTCTGTCACTGAAGTGGTTGCACAGAAGGCTCATTTCAGCTTGCTCAGGGTGGTGTCTTTCAACAAATGTCTGCACCTTTTTCCACATAGAACAAATTTCCTTAATCTCTGAAGAAGGCACCTCCTCTCTCTCTCCCTCCTCCTGTGAAGCTGTGGTCTGTTGCTGTTCCAGATGAAGGTCTTGCAGCTCTTCACCACTCACCTCCAACCCCAGGCTGTTCCCCAATGCCACAATATCTTCCACAACATCTTCCACAACAGGCACAGGGTCGTCAGGGTCAGGGTCAGCCTCAAATCCTTCAAAATCCCTCTTTTCAACACAATCCGGCCACAGTGGTCTCCAAGCAGAGTTCAAAGTCCTGGAAGTCACTTCCTCCCAAGCCTTACCTATAAGGCCTATGCAATGCACGATATTGAAGTGATCTTTCCAGAACTCTCTTAGGGTCAATTCAGAGTCATTGGTCATATTAAAGCACTTCTGAAACACTGCTTTGGTGTACAGTTTCTTGAAATTTGCAATGACCTGCTGGTCCATGGGCTGGATGAGAGGAGTGGTGTTAGGAGGTAAGAACTTCACTCTGATGAAACTGAACTCATCAGGCAACAACTCTTCCAAGTTGTGAGGATGAGCAGGAGCATTGTCCAGTACCAGGAGGCACTTGAGTCCCAATTTCTTTTCCAGGAGGTATTTCTTCACACTAGGGCCAAACACTCCAGTCAACCATTCCTTGAAAATCTCCGTAGTGACCCATGCCTTGGTGTTAGCCTTCCAATGCACACACAAATTATTCTTGTCAACACTGTGATTCTTGAAGGCTCTGGGATTTTCATAGTGATACACTAGTAAAGGCTTCACTTTAAAATCACCACTGGCATTGGCACACATCATAAGAGTTAGCCTGTCTTTCATAGGCTTGTGCCCTGGCTGTGCCTTTTCCTCCTGAGTAATGAAGGTCCTGTTGGGCATTTTCTTCCAAAACAGGCCTGTTTCATCACAATTAAACACTTGTTGGGGGAGGAATTCTTCAGCCTCTACGAACCCCTTAAATTCACTCACAAATTTTTCAGCTGCACGTTTGTCTGAGCTGGCTGCCTCACCATGCCTCACAACACTGTGTATGCCACTACGTTTCTTAAACCTGTCAAACCAGCCTTTGCTGGCTTTAAAATCACTCGCCTCACCACTGGTTGCAGGTATTGTTTTGACAAGATCTGTGTGCAACTTCCTTGCCTTTTCACAAATTATCGCCATGGAAATACTATCACCCGCTATCTGTTTTTCATTGATCCACACCATCAGTAACTTCTCAACCTCATCCACTGTTTTTGATCTTTGTTTCGTTAACATATCAACCCCTTTTTGCAACATTAGCTTCCTTGATCTCATTTCTCTTTGCCAGGATAGTGCCGATAGTAGATGCACTTTTCTTGGACATCTTGGCAAGATCACTCAGACGTACGCCACTCTCATATTTTTCAACAATCTCCATCTTCAGTTCGATGGTGTTCCTCACTCTCTTTACCACAGGGGTGCCACTAGAAAGCTTCTTTGGACCCATGGTGACTTATTTCACAGTGACAATCACTATATACAGTGGACCCTCGGTTAACAAAATTAATCCGTTCCAGGAGCTATTTCTCAACCCGAACCTTTCGTAATCCGAACCCTTATTTCCCATAAGAAATAATGTAAATACAATTAATCCGTTCCACAAAAAAATATTCACACAAAATATAATATAAATAACATTTACTTACCTTTATTGAAGAGACTTGCCAGGCATCTGGAAGATAGGGAGGATGACAGGGGCAGGGTGTTAGTGGTTGGAAGTGGAATCCCCCTCCAAAAGGACTTCAGGTAACAAGTCCCTCTCTGGGGTTACTTCCCTTCTTGGTCTTTTAATGCCACTCCCTGCATGAATCTTACACTCCCTGCATGAATCTTACACTCCCTGCATGAATCTTACACTCCCTGCATGCCTGCTACACTCCCTGCATGCCTGCTACACTCCCTGCATGCCTGCTACACTCCCTGCATGCCTGCTACACTCCCTGCATGCCTGCTACACTCCCTGCATGCCTGCTACACTCCCTGCATGCCTGCTACACTCCCTGCATGCCTGCTACACTCCCTGCATGCCTGCTACACTCCCTGCATGCCTGCTACACTCCCTGCATGCCTGCTACACTCCCTGCATGCCTGCTACACTCCCTGCATGCCTGCTACACTCCCTGCATGCCTGCTACACTCCCTGCATGCCTGCTACACTCCCTGCATCAATGCTACACTCCCTGCATCAATGCTACACTCCCTGCATCAATGCTACACTCCCTGCATCAATGCTACACTCCCTGCATCAATGCTACCACTGGGGTGCCACTAGGAAGCTTCTTTGGACCTATGGTGACTTATTTCACAGTGACAATCACTATATACCACCAAAAAAGACACCAAATGTATTGTGAATGTTTGAAAGAGCGCGCTAGGTAATCTTCTCTCAATGGTAAACAACGATTCACTGCCGGGCGTTCTGCGCAGGCGCAGAGCAGGCAGACAGGTCTAATACGTTTCGCTATCAGCATTTTTTGCTATCTGAGAGCGAAAAAAGCTTTCGTTAAGCGATCTTTTCGTTATCTAAACCTTTCGTTAGCCGGGGGTCCACTGTATATTAGAGCTGATTTCCTCTATTCTGTTTATTTCAATATACAGTACACTACTGTATAAACATTTAAAAATATACCAGAAGTGTTATAAATGGTGCAAAAGTGACATTAAAACAGTATCAAAGATGGTTGACACAAACCCACTACCATTATACATAGTATATGCTCCTCACTTAGCAACAAATTCGTTTAACGACATGGTCTAAGGAACAGAACTCCGTCATTGAGGAGAGGCTGTATATATATATAAATAACAGACGAGGGATTAAATAGTGACATAAGCAAGGTTCTCTTCCTAAGAAAAGAAAATACAGTGGACCCCTGAGTTTCATAAAAACTTCACTCCTGAAGTCTGCTCAAGTGCCATTACCGAACGAATTTACTCCCTTAAGGAAAAATTTCACGTAGGTTAGTCTATTTCAGACCCCCAAAAATACACTTCCACAAGCACTTACAATAATATACTTACATAATTGTACGATTTCCGGGGTGTTTGTTACTTCTGTTACCTTGTCATAAAACTCCAGTAGGTTTGTGACACAGGATTTTCCTTCCCTGAAACCATGCTGGTTATCGTTTATAAGCCTGTGTTTTTCTAGGTGCTCCACCACTCTCCTCCTGATGATCTTCTCCATGACTTTGCATACTATACACGTCAGTGACACAGGTCTGTAGTTTAATGCCTCGTGTCTGTCTCCTTTCTTAAAAATTGGGACTACATTTGCCATCTTCCACGCCTCAGGTAGTTGCCCAGTTTCAATGGATGTGTTGAAGATTTGTGTTAGTGGCACACACAACATCTCTGCTCCCTCTCTAAGGACCCACGGAGAAATGTTGTCCGGTCCCACCGCTTTTGAGGTATCGAGTTCACATAGCAGCTTCTTCACCTCCTCCTCGGTTGTGTGTATTTCATCCAGCACTTGTTGGTATACCTCCCTATTCTGAATTCCTGGAGTCCTACCTGTCTCCTGTGTAAATACTTCTTTAAATCTCATGTTGAGCTCCTCACATACCTCTTGGTCGTTTATTGTGAACTCCCCACCTTCCTTTCTCAGCCTGATTACCTGGTCCTTGACTGTTGTTTTCCTCCTGATGTGGCTATACAACAGCTTCGGGTCTGACTTGACTTTTGATGCTATATCATTTTCATATTGTCGCTGAGCCTCCCTTCTTACCTGTGCATATTCGTTTCTGGCTCTTCGGCTAATCTCTTTATTTTCCTGGGTCCTTTGTCTTCTGTACTTTTTCCATTCTCTATTACACTTTTTGCCTCCCTACACCTCTGGGTGAACCAAGGACTCGTTCTGGTCTTCCCATTACTTCTGTTTCCCTTGGGGACAAACCTCTCCTCTGCCTCTTTGCATTTGGTTGTCACATATTCCATCATTTCTTTTACTGGTTTTCCTGCCAATTCTCTCTCCCACTGAACGTCTTGTAGGAAGATCCTCATGCCTGTGTAGTCCCCCCTTTTGTAGTTTCGTTTCTCCCTTCCTATTCCTGCTCCTCTCTCCACTTGTAGCTCAACTATATAATCAAAACACAGAACCAAATGATCACTAGCTCCAAGGGGCCTTTCATACGTGATATCCTCGATGTCCGAACTACTCAAGGTGAATACTAGGTCCAGTCTTGCTGGATCATCCCCACCTCTCTCTCTGGTAGTGTCTAACATGTTGATGTGTGTGTGTGTGTGTGTGTGTGTGTGTGTGTGTGTACTCACCTAGTTGTACTCACCTAGTTGTACTCACCTAGTTGTGGTTGCAGGGGTCGAGTCAAAGCTCCTGGCCCCGCCTCTTCACTGGCCGCTACTGGGTCACTCTCCCTGCGCCATGAGCTTTATCATACCTCTGCTTAAAGCTATGTATAGAGCCTGCCTCCACTACATCGCTTCCTAAACTATTCCACTTCCCGACAACTCTGTGACTGAAGAAATACTTCCTAACATCTCTGTGATTCATCTGAGTCTTCAACTTCCATCTGTGTCCCCTTGTTGTTGTGTCCCATCTCTAGAACATTCTGTCTCTGTCCACTTTGTCAATTCCTCTCAGTATCTTATATGTTGTTATCATGTCTCCCTATCTCTCCTGTCCTCCAGTGTCGTCAGGTCGATTTCCCTTAACCTCCCCTCGTAGGACATACCCCTTAGCTCCGGGACTAGTCTTGTTGCAAACCTTTGCACTTTCTCGAGCTTCTTCACATGCTTGGCTAGGTGTGGGTTCCAAACTGGTGCTGCATACTCCAATATGGGCCTAACGTACACAGTGTACAGGGTCCTGAACGATTCTTTATTAAGATGTCGGAATGCTGTGCTTAGGTTTGCTAGGCGCCCATATGCTGCAGCAGTTATTTGGTTGATGTGCGCCTCAGGAGATGTGTCTGGTGTGTGTGTGTCTGGTGTGTGTGTGTCTGGTGTGTGTGTGTCTGGTGTGTGTGTGTCTGGTGTGTGTGTGTCTGGTGTGTGTGTGTCTGGTGTGTGTGTGTCTGGTGTGTGTGTGTCTGGTGTGTGTGTGTCTGGTGTGTGTGTGTCTGGTGTGTGTGTGTCTGGTGTGTGTGTGTCTGGTGTGTGTGTGTCTGGTGTGTGTGTGTCTGGTGTGTGTGTCTGGTGTGTGTGTGTCCCCAATGTTGTGTTTTGTCTTGTGTGTGTGTGTCTTGTGTGTGTGTGTCTTGTGTGTGTGTGTCTTGTGTGTGTGTCTTGTGTGTGTGTGTCTTGTGTGTGTGTGTCTTGTGTGTGTGTGTCTTGTGTGTGTGTGTCTTGTGTGTGTGTGTCTTGTGTGTGTTGTCTGTGTGTGTGTGTCTGGTGTGTGTGTGTGTCTGGTGTGTGTGTGTGTATGTGTGTGTGTGTCTCGTGTGTGTGTGTCTGGTGTGTGTGTGTCTGGTGTGTGTGTGTCTGGTTGTGTGTGTGTGTGTGTGTCTGGTGTGTGTGTGTCTGGTGTGTGTGTGTCTGTGTGTGTGTGTGTCTGGTGTGTGTGTGTGCTGGTGTGTGTGTGTCTGGTGTGTGTGTGTCTGGTGTGTGTGTGTCTGGTGTGTGTGTGTCTGGTG
>WNWK01011443.1:0-64448 GCA_009830355.1 Cherax destructor
AATGGTTACATACTGATACCTATTAGTAAGGTAGGATCTGAAATGTGCAAGTGCATGACCTCTTATACCATAGTGGTCAAGTTTGTGGAGTAGGATGCTGTGGTTTACTGTGTCGAAAGCTTTCCTTAGGTCAATAAAAAGTCCTAATGGATATTCCTAATTTTCGAGTGCTGTGTAAAGCAGGTCTATCATTTTTACGATTGCATCGTTAGTGCTTTTATTTTTTCTGAAGCCAAATTGGCAGGGGTTGAGTATGCTTTGTCGTTATAAACGAGTATAATCTCTTGTGCACAAGTTTCTCGAAGATTTTGGAAAGCAACGGTAAGTTTGATATTGGCGTATAGTTGCTTACATCTGTGGGGTCACCACCTTTGTGTATTGGTGTAACCCTAGCTGTTTTGAGTAGTGTCAGTAAAGTGCTAGTTTCTAGTGATTTGTTAAAAAGTAATGAAATAGCATGTGTAAGGACATGGGCGGCTCGCTTGTATAATAATGGTGGGACTTGAGACAGATTCCCTGATTTATTTTTAAGTGACTTGATTATCATGGTGACTTCAGTGGGCTCAGTAGGTGCAAGATAGAAGGAGGATGGGAAATTCCCATCTAGGTAATCACTTGCTCGTGCATTGATGTCTGGGATTTTACTGGCAAGATTTGATCCTATGGTTGAGAAGAAGTCATTTATCTTGTTTACTGTATCAATAGGCTGTAGTGGTGTTTGCTTGGTTTAGTTACGACAATATCCCTAGTTTTTTCAGTTTGTGGGTGCCCAGAATCTGTGAGTGTTTTCCAGGTCTTTTTTATATCTCCTCTTGTTTCAGTGAATCTGCTGGAGTAGTACAATTGTTTGGCTTTTTTTATTAGTTTGGTGAGAACTGATGAATAGTGTTTAATAAAATCTTTATGTATGAAGCCCCGTCTATATTGCTTTTCATATTGATGTTTCTTGTTAATGGATTTTAGTAAGCTGTTAGTTAGCCATGGGCAACCTAGCCATTTATTCGTAATCTGTTTCATTTTTATAGGACAATGTTTGTTGTATAGTCTAAGTAATTTGTTAAGAAAATTGTCTGTCCAATCATCAATACCCTTGGCGTTGGAGAATTCTATAGCCCAGTCAACCGTCTTTAGCTCTGCTGTGAAGTTATTTATTGAGGCCTTGTCATGGAGTCTAAATGTAACTTTGGTGTATTCTAGAGGTAGTTTACTAATGTTTGTTAAGAGGAAGGTGGGGTAGTGGTCTGTAGTGCTGTCTGTTATTATCCCCGATTTAAGGGGGGCTAGGATATGGTCCATATATGATCGATTATGGTTGGACTCGTCTCAGTAAGCCTGGTTGGTTTAGTTATTGTTGGTATGAGAAGTGTGTTGTTCATATTGTTGATGAAATCAGTTACTGGCTGGTCATCTAGTAGGCCAAGGTTGATGTTGAAGTCTCCAGCTACGATAAGGTGGTGTTTGTTCATTTGGTTGTTTGTTATTAGCATTTTTAGTTTATCACTAAAATTCGGGATGTTTGTATGAGGCATCCGGTAAATAGCCCCGATTGTTATCTGGAGGGTGTTTGGAGGTCAGTGCCCCCTTGTCTTGCAGGGGATCACGGTCTGATTAGCCAGGCTGTTACTGGCAGCCACACGTTATCCAGTGTACGAACCACAGCCAGGCTGGTCAGATACTGACTTCAGGTATCTGTCCATCTCTCTCTTGAAGACAGCAAGGGAGTCTATTGGTAATCCCCTTTATGTATGCTGGGAGGAAGTTGAACAGTCTTAGGCCCCTGACACTTATTGTGTTATCTTTTAGTGTAATCAAGGCACCCCTGCTTTTCATTGGGTGGATGTGTCGCCACCTGCTGAGTCTTTTGCTGTCATAGGGAGTGATTTCTGTCTGTAGATTTGGTGGGACTAGTCAGACCTGGAGAGGGTTTCGGGGGTCAAAGCCCCGTGGCCCAGTCTGTGACCAAGCCTCATGGTGGATCAGGGCCTGATCAACCAGGCTGTTACTGTTGGCCGCACACAACCTTCCTCCTCAACCTGTGGTTCTCATCTCTGATTCCCAGTCTTCTGTGATTTTCAATCGTCCATGGTCCCTCTGTTTCTTTGTTTGACAGATGCAGTTTCTTCTGCACTTCTTGTAAGTCTGGGTTGGAGCTTCTCCCTTCAGTGGGTACCAACTCATGTTGGCATTTGGGGCAATAAAGTGGCTGATCAAGAAGCCTCCCTCAACACACACTCCCCACCATTAACCCCCCTTGCACTGGGCTGCAGTGATTTCACAAAGGTTGTTTGAGGAAATCCACCATTTATGGCAGGGGTCTGGCATGCTCCCTCTCTTCTTTGGCATTAAGCTCAGTCCAATCTTTCAACGGCTCTGCCCTTGAGCTCGCCATCCCAATCGCTCAGTCGGTGTTACACTGACTCGCCTCCAGGTTGGGCATTCATGACTGGCAGCTCATCTGCACGCTTTGGATGACAAGACTCTCCATACTGCCTGTGGTGTCCCTCTCAGCCTGAGACTTTAAGAACTACCACTTGCATGGACTCTCCTCCATGCAGCCTTGTGCACATTTGGGGTGCAGTCTTTGATCCTACCTCTCCTTCTCAGTGAGGAGAGGTTTGACCCTCCAGACCATCAGGAGATTCTGGCCTGTACCTGCGCCTTCTTGCTGGCTTCAGGGCTCATTGGAGACATTTAATACGCACAGTTATTAGTCTACTTCCTTCCACTTTGGTCAAGGTTTCTTTTCCGGGCACTGGAAGGCAGGGCTTGATAAGGCGTATGCTGTCAGTGGTACTATAAACCCAACAACAACATGTCATGTCTGAGAGCAATGTGTGGTGTGAATATTATGCAGAGAATTCGTAGTTTGGTGATTAGGAGGTGCAGGGTTACTAAAAGTATTTTCCAAAATGCCGAAAAGAGGTTGTTGCGTTGGTTTGAACATTCAGAGAGGATGGAACAAAATAGGATTGGAGGGCGTATACATGTGTAGTGGAAAGAAGGCAGGGTAGAGGGCGTGCTAGAAAAGGTTGGAAGGAGGGGTAAAGGCGGTTTTGTGTGCGAGGGGCTAGGACATCCAGCAGGCATGTGTGTGTTAGATAGGAGTGAGTGGAGGCAAATGATTTTTGGGACTTGACAAGCTGTTGGAGTGTGAGCAGGGTAACTTTTTGTGAAGGGATTCAGGAAAACTGGTTAGCTGAATTTTAGTCCTGGAGGTGGGAAGTACAAGATCTTCACTTTAAAGGGGGATGGGGATATTTGTATGTTTATGTATGATCTACATGTACTGTGTTCGATACTGTTATGTTTCATTTCAAATCATCATTATTTGTGAAAATAAGGCCAGTGGTGTTTTCCAGTCTTGCTGACTTAAGTGTAATTTATTAGAGATTCAGCAGATCATTTACGTGAAAATGTTCATCTGAGCTGCCTCCTGGGATTATCTCTGCTGTTACACTATTTCCTATGTTCTTCCATTTTAAATGTCTTAAATTGAAATCACCAAGCAACAGTATAGTATTTAGCAATAGAGTTGAATGATTTTCCCAGATAATATTCAGTTTTCAGTAGCTGCTGCTTGAACTGTTGGGAAGTTGTATCTGGCAGCTTATATACAACCACTATGACTAGGTATTGGTTTTCAGTCATTACTGCAAAACATTATTTTTGGTGTTTAGTAACTTTGTGGAAATGCATGACTCTGACATACAGGCCAATCCCCTTGTTGCTTGTTCTTTCAGTTGCTTCTAAATAAATTGTACCCTGATTTCCATATTTCGTTATCAAGGTGGTCTTTTGTGTAGGTCTCTGTGAAAGCCTTCAATTGGGAAACTGAATCACTACTGGTACAGTGGTACCTCTACTTACGAGCAAAATTCGTTCCAGTCCGCTATTCAAGTGCCGATACCGAAGGAATTTTTTCCCATAAGAAATAATGAAAATTAGGTTAATTCATTTCAGACCCCCAAAAATACACTTACAAAAGCACCTACAAAAAAATACACCTACATAATTGTTCAAGTTGGGAGCTGCTCGTAAGTAGAGGTACCACTGTACCAGTTAGCGGCCCTAAAATTTGATGTGGTGCAGATCAATTGGTCTGTGACAGATATGTGAGCCAGCAGACTGCCAACAACAACAGCCTGGCTGATCATTTGCACACCAGAAAATCCTAACCCAGGGCCAGGTTATGGGTGTATTAAGGCTCTCAAAACTTGACACAAGTATTATGATCCTACATTTACCTTTGATGAGTTCCAAGAGTTTTTATACTTCCAGAGCCCAGCCGTGGGCCAGGTTCGTTTGGTGCTTGCCTGGTCAACCAGACTGTTGCTGCTTTATTTTGTTAAGTGATAATGGAGTTTCAAGATGGATAGCTGAGATTTAACCCCAACACAAATTCCATAGGTGATGTATAGGTAAATAAGACAGAAGTAGTATAGAATGGAAACATGCAGGCTGACCTTACATAACAAAATGTATCTTACAGAGATTACACTTTCCTCAGCGACATTGAATCAGTCAAGGAAAGATATTTTTACACTACAAAATGCACTATGTAATTTGTAAGCAAGGCCTGTAATAAAGCACTGTAATCCAGTGCAGTACCTAGTTACATGTAATGTTTGCATACAGTATATGTGTCCCTCATTTTATGCTATACATTCATCCCAGACTAATTAGGACATAAACACTTAACTGTACTTCCACATAAGAATCTTCAGTATCTGCTGAAAATGGTTTGAAAACCAACAAGTTGAAGAATGAAACACTTATGCAACATTTGGGAATTTTTACTGAGGAAACATTTTGCCAGCCAGTGGCTTCTTCAGTCCAATACAGAGAATAACAGTGGAAGATGAGGAGGAGTTTGAGGTAATTAGTCCCTCACCCTGGAGTCAATGTGTTCAGTCCATCATTGATTCTAGAATTATTAACTGATTAAATCAAACTCCTTCTCATCTTCCACTGTTATTCTCTGTATTGGACTGAAGAAGCCACTGGCTGGCGAAACATTTCCTCAATAAAGATTCCCAAATGTTGCCCAAGTGTCTCATTCTTCACCTTCAATATGCTTTGCAAACCATACCGATCACATATGGTGAATACATGTTACCTATGATATATGGAATTACTGAAAAAAATAGGACATTGCATAATAATGAATTTGCTTGAAATAGCAAGTCCACATAAATCAAGGGAGAAACCTGAACTGTCTTAAGTATCAGGTGGGTACTTTTCTTATTTCTTTATTCCTGAGAATGTATTTAACAAAAACAAAGAAAAAATTAAAACAATTTTATTTCTTTGCAAAGGTTACAATGTGTGATTTACATTTTATAAAGTGTTGTTAAGTACATACAAAGAAAACCACTAACATGCCAGGGCATTTCTGGCAGACTAATCCTAATGCTTACAGACTACTTAAAACTAGACATGGGTTATAGAGTGGAAAATTTTTATTATTCATTATTTTACCTTATTACTAAAGTGAAGTAGCCAAAGAATTTTATAATAAGATTTATAGTAGTGAGGTAGCACAAAGCAAATAACATTTTTACAATTAGTACAATTTACAATGTTACAACAGTACAATTTTAAGTATGTATGTATAATGTTTTAAATTGATTAAGCTGTCGTAATTTTTTGGGTATTTTTTGAGTCGTCTCAAACTGGTTGAATGAAAGTGTAATGAGATGTTTTGCATATATTTGATTGTCTCTCTCTTAGTTAATGAAATAATCAGTGCTGAATTCTCTAGGCAAAAGGTCGTGAAGACAGCATGGAGGAGGGCTATCTAGCACTGCGATGGAACAACCACAACACAATTTTCACGAAGATCCTCACCCTCCTCAGGGAACAGGTATGTTTGATGGTTAAAATACACACAAACACAAAACAGATTTTTTATTTAAAACATTGTGCCTATGTAACAGGCTTTTTTTTTTTTTTTTTAAACCAATACAAGATAAGCATATTTATACAAGCATAAAGTGAGGTACAAGCAGGTGAGTAGCTGGGAAAATGAGATCATGGCATAAGTAATCAGAAAGCACTGCAGGAGGCCTGCTGCCCTTTGTGTGTATTGTGTGTGCATGTGAATGAATTGTTTTTGCTTTTGTTAAAGGACTAAGCTTTTTTCTAGGCTGAATGCTTCCTAATTCTGCTGAATGGCATTTTGTTTGCAGATTTGGGTGGCTTCCAGGCACCTGCATCAAGTTTTGCCTCTCATTAATCTCTTTTCTGGTTATCGGTGTGTCCCAGGGCACACATTGGTTTCTTCCTCTGCAGCAACAATTTAAAAATCATCATCTGACACTAGAGTTTCACGTACACATCATCTGGTACTGCAAGAACCGAGGACACAATACTCACTATTCCCCAAATAGAGAACATTATTGATGGAAGACTGTTCTTCACTGTAGGCCACACTTCAGTATACAAACCAACCCTCTCCAAAAGCAACATAATTAAAGATCTCATCAGACACAAAGCCAACTGTCCAGACCATAGTAATGCAGAGGCCTACACTGTACCTTACAGAAACTGTAATAAAAAATTTGTACCAAAGACATCTTGCACCAGAATACAGGAACACCAGTATGTGTGCAGACTGCAGAACACAACACAATTGGTTGAGGTACTTTTTGGGCTCCACCTTTGCAGGTTGATTGACTGTTGCATCTTGGAAAAATATTCACATAAGCAGTATAATGTGATCCTTTATTGACAACGTTTTGCCCATGCAGTGGGCTTTATCAAGTCACAAACAGATCTACCTGGATAAAAGGTACATGAGTATTTATAGGATTTAGTCAGGTGGATAATGCTGGGTCAGGTTTAGAATGCTGCATGTGACACTCTTCAAAGTAGGGTGATAGAGTCGAGAACCTTTAGTAGCTTTAAAAAGAGATTGGATAAGTACAGTGGTACCTCAAGTTACGATATTTTTTCGTTCGAGAATGCTGTTCAAGTGCCATTACCAAACGAATTTATCCCCATAAGGAATAATGTAAAATAGACTAGTCCTTTTACACCCCCAAAAATATACTTACAAAAGCATTTAAAAAAATAAACTTACATAAAAGGGCGATTTTGGGGACCATCGTAACTCGAGGTACCACTGTATATGGATAGACCTTCTGCAGTGTTCCTCCATTCTTAAGTTCTTATGTGGGATAGCGATGAAGAAGTTTCTTGGCAAGGGGTTCAGCTATGTTGTAGACTCTATCACACTACTTTGAAGATTGTCACATGCAGCATTCTCCACCTGACCCAGCATTCTCCACCTGATTAAATCCTATAAATACTCATGTACCTTTTATCCAGGTAGATCTGTTTGTGACTTGATAAAACCCACTGCGTGGGCTGAAACGTTGTCAATAAAGGATCACATTATACTGCTTATGTGTTTATTTTTCCATTGTGTCGGTATTTTATACCATTTATTTCCACTGTTGCATCTTACTCTCTGACACTTGAGCTCTGTCATATCCACTTTTAAATCCATGTATTGCATTAATTTCTGCTACAACCCTTGCTAATAATACATTCCATTTGTTCACTACCCTCACCTCTGAAGGAGTTCTTTATTTTCTTTGGTTAAGGGTATTTGACTGGAAGTCAGTTACCAAACATAAACAGCTATTAAACCACTTTGCCAGATGCATTGGAACTGTTTATTTTCAATTTGCTTAGTTATGGTTAAATACATGAGCATTTTTGTAGGTTTACATAAGCTTACCTATAAATTAGTTACTGCTCTATTGCTGTGTCAATATCCTGCTCAGTAGACACTTCCATTTTCTTTTGGCCCACTTGAACTAATAATATCCAGCAGCATTTCTTTTTCTGTTTCTCTCAATCTCAAATAATTTGGAAACCTATCAACTTTGCCTATATTTGGGTATCTTGCAAATTGTCTCCTCATTTTTTCTTGTCTTCTAGTGATGTACGATGTACTTCTCCTGACGTTTGGGTTATCCTAGGTTCTCTACACATACGCTGCTGTGTATGATAATCTATGTAACTATATTTTTGTACACCTGAATACACTTACTTACTAACCTGTCTTTCTACTCCACCCCGCATTGTTCAGGATTCACCCTTGATAAGATGAGACTACCATGATGGTGTCTTGTACGCTAGTTCATATATGTCTGTTATGTGTTTGAGTGTGAGTCACTAGGTGCTGGATTTGTCACTAGGTGCTGGATTGAATGTGACAATAATTATCCCCATTGCTTACTTTTTTTAACAAGGTTACTATGCTAGGAAGATTGTCTGGTAGAGCTGGTGAGTTTACAAATATAAAATTGAACCTTGATATATGTGCAGTATCAACCATTATACGTATAGTTCTGTATATTACATGCTTGATGCTGGTCAAGGGCTCTTTATTCAAGAAATTAGATCTGCTCTCCCAGTCCTTGGATCAAATCTGAATATCTTCCAGAAGGACCTTCTAGCATGGGCCATTAGGCAGTGACAGAATGTAGGGTATGACACTTATTTTTGACAAATTTATGATTTTTTTTTTTTTTTTTTAGGCATCAAGAATGTACAGAAGGGCCCTGCTTTACAATGTTTCACTAATACAACAGTTTTCAATTACAGTGGACCCTCGAGTTTCATGATTAATCCGTTCCAGAGAGTCTGCTGAAAGGCGAAATTCATGAATGACGAAACCATTTTCCCCATAAGAAATAATGGAAATCCAATTAATCCGTTCCAGACCAAAAGTATTAACAAAAAAATATTTTTTTTTAAATGAAATATAGATTTCTATAGGTACATAAAGGAATGACAAATCAAGTGTAAACAAGAATATCACACTTACCTTTATTGAAGACTCCTGGTGATGTCTGGAAGACTGGAGGAAGGGAGAAGATTGAAGAGTTGCTAATGTTTGGAAGGGATATCCCCTTCCATAAAGACTTCAGGTACCAAGTCCTTTTCTGGGGTTACTTCCCTTCTTTGTTTTTTAATGCCACTAGGACCAGCTTGAGAGTCACTGGACCCGTCGCTCAAAAATATTTTCCAGAGAGCTCTGTTTCTGGCGGCTCTTTAAAATTTCCCTAAAATGGTACACGAGATTGTTATTGAACATGTCACACACACGGCTTGCAACAACTTTGTTAGGGAAATGTTCTCCATAAATGATTGCACATCATTCCACTTTCCACAAATGTCCTTAATCTGTGAAGAAGGTGCCTTCTTCCATCTCTCTTCCTCCTCCTGTGAACTAATTTCCCGAGCTGTGATCTGTTCCTGTTCCAGATGAAGCTCTTGCAGCTCTTCAGTGGTTAGCTCTTCATTGTGGTTCTCCTCCAACTCTTCCACATCCTCGAAACTCATATCCAACCCCATGGAATTCCCCAATACTACAATATTTTCCACAACAGGCATAGTCTCCTCAGGGTCAGCCCCAAACCCATCAAAATCTTTGTCGAGGACACTATCTGGCCACAAGTTTCTGCAAGCAGAGTTCAAAGTCCTGCAAGTCACTTGCTGCCAAGCCTTATCTATAAGATATGAGATGTATGCAATTGAGGATACTGAAGTGATCTTTCCAGAACTCTCTTAGGGTCAATTCAGTGTCTGAGGTTATGTCAAAGCACCTTTGAAACATTGCTTTGGTGTAGAGTTTTTTGAAGTTTGAAATGACCTGCTGGTCCATGGGCTGGATGAGAGGAGTGGTATTAGGGGGCAAGAACTTCACTTTGATGAACTTACACTCCTCAAACAATTGGTCTTCCAAGTCTGGAGGATGAGCAGGAGAATTGTCCATTAGCAGGAGGCACTTGAGTGGTAATTTCTTTTCCAGGAGGTATTGCTTTACACTCGGGGCAAACACTGCATTGAACCAGTCAAGGAAAATTTCCCTCATGACCCATGCCTTACTGTTAGCCTTCCACATCACACTCAATTTACTCTTGACGACACTGTTTTTCTTAAACATTCTGGGATTTTCTGAGTGATACACGAGTAAAGGCTTCATTTTAAAATCCCCACTAGCATTACTACACAGCATGAGAGTTAGCCTGTCTTTCATAGGCTTGTGTCCTGGAAGTGCCTTTTCCTCCTGCGTGATGTAGGTCCTCTTTGGCATTTTCTTCCAAAAGAGGCCTGTTTCGTCACAATTGAACACTTGTTGGGGGAGGAATTCTTCAGCCTCTACATAGCTTTTGAATTCAGTCACAAATTTTTCAGCTGCATGTTTGTCTGAACTGGCAGCCTCACCATGCCTTACCACACTGTGTATGCCACTACGCTTCTTAACTCTCTCAAACCAGCCTTTGCTGGCCTTAAATTCGAATACGTCACTACTGTTGCAGGCATTTTCTTTGAGATCATCGTGCATAACAGTATCTCCTGCTAACTGTTTTTGGTTAATCCACACCAACAATAACTTCTCCACAGTGTGGCCCGGTGGTCTGGTGGCTAGAGCTCTCGCTTCACACACGGAGGGCCCAGGTTCGATTCCCGGCGGGTGGAAAGATTTCGATGTGTTTCCTTACACCTGTTGTCATGTTCATCTAGCAGCAAATACTGTAGGTACCTGAGTGTTAGTCGACTGGTGTGGGTCGCATCCTGGGGGACAAGATTAAGGACCCCAATGGAAATAAGACAGAGTCCTCGATGACGAACTGACTTTCTTGGGTTATCCTGGGTGGCTAACATTCCGGGGTTAAAAATCCGAAGAAATCTTATCTTATCCACTTGCTCGAGTATATTCGATCTCTTTTTTGTGAGCATATCTACTCCTTTTGCAACAACAGCTTTCTTGATTTCCTTTCTTTTCGCCACGATCGAAGTGATAGTTGCATGGTACTCCCCATACAGCCTGGCCAACTCAGCCACACGCACTCCACTTTCATATTTTGCAATTATTTCCTTCTTCAATTTGATCGTGTTTCTCACCTTCACCTTCTTTACCAAAGGGCTGGCACTAGGAGCTTTCTTTGGGCCCATGGTGGCTTTATTTAGTAGTTGCAAGCACAAAAACGAATGGAATATGTATCTCTTATGAATGATTGAGGTGATGGTCACTCTCACATAAACAATGCCACACTGGCAGGCTGGCTTTGTTTACGGCCTGACGCTGGGAGAAGGGCCGGACGTGTACTATACCACCTGCTGAATCTCGAAAAATCATGAATATTGAGTATTTTTCGCTGAAAGTCGAAATTCATGAAACACGATGCCGCTGAATCTCGAGGGTGCACTGTATTCCCATTTATTCACACTTCCTACAGTAAATATGTTCACCACTCACTATAAGCTAAGAACAAAAATATTTTAGGGTAAGTTATGTGTGTACTCTTATATGCATTTTTGAGGCTTGGCTATATTACTCACTTAATATATGATAGTGTAAACATGTTGCATTATGATTCATTTTACAGCGATTTTTGCTTTACAGCAGTATCCCAGAACCTAACCTGTATAAGCAGGGCCCTCCTGTAATCCTATTTTGCCATATAATCTTCACTCCTCATATCATGATTTCATATATACGTAGTTCAGATTTTTAGGAAATTTAACCCATGCTGTGTGTGGAGTATACTGTATATAATTTTTTTAAACTTGCTAGCCATTCATTATCGTTCATTCAATAACTCTTGGCAGAAGTATGCAGATATCACAATTCGTATGACCCTTTGAACTGCAACATCCCAACCCCTCCTCTATATATATATTGATTTTCAAATTCTAAATGCTGTTCTTTTATTTCAGGAAGCTTATGTTGATGTGTCGTTGGCATGTGCTGGAAGGTTATATCCAGCTCACAAGTTTGTCCTCTCCACATGCAGTGATTACTTCAAGGAAATGTTTGCAAAAAATCCATGCAAACATCCAATAGTCTTCATGAAAGATGTATCCACAAAGGATATGGAGGCATTATTAGATTTCATGTACAAAGTTAGTACAGTAATTGATTTTACTTTTATATTAAATAATTCTGTGTCTTTAGGGTTGAAATCTTGATGTTGTACAATGTATGGTATAAAGTATATAAAGTGATATTTCTCTTACTCTGAATTATGTGTACATGACAGTGTCTGAATAAGAACATACTCCCCTTACCTTCCATCCTTTTCCCTCTTACACACCAATTTCCAACTGCTACAACTATGGAAATTTAAGAAAATTATGAGATAGTTTAAGCACTGACGATAAGACACAATGAGAATAGCTACACTCCTGTAGCTATACACAGTACAGTGGACCCCGGTTAACGGCCATAATTCGTTCCAGAATGCTGTTCGAGTGCCGTTACCGAACGAATTTATTCCCATAAGGAATAATGCAAATTAGATTAGTCCTTTTAGACCCCCAAAAATACACTTACAAAAGCACTTACAAAAATGCACTTACATAATGGGTCTAGTTTTGAGCAGTACGTAAACCGGGGGTCCACTGTACATTAAAAAACATAAATAATTAATAATACACAACCTCCTCTCCCCTCTTGTCACCAACAACCCCTGGCAAGACTGATCCCACTTCCTCTTCATGTATAACCCTCCCTCTTTATTTTGGTTTAAAAAATCTGTGTGTTCCAAATACAGTGGTACCTCTACTTATGAGCAACTCCCAACTCGAACAATTATGTAAGTGTATTTTTGTAGGTGCTTTTGTAAGTGTATTTTTGTAGGTGCCTTTGTAAGTGTATTTTTGGGGATCTGAAATGGATTAATATAATTTTCATTATTTCTTATGGGAAAAAATTCCTTTGGTATCGGCACTTGAATAGCTGTCTGGAACAAATTAAACTCGTAACTCGAGGTACCACTGTACAGTGGGTACCCTGGGTTTCATACATAATTCGTTCCGGAAAGCTGTTCAAGTGCCGTTACCGACCGAATTTGTTCCCATAAGGAATAATGTAAATTAGATTAGTCAGTTTCAGACCCCCAAAAATACACTTACAAAAGCACTTAAAATAATACACTTACATAATTTTCGAGTTGGGAGCTGTACGAAACTCGGGGTACCACTGTATATATATATATATATATATAGGAGAAGTCTGAGTAAGAACATTCAGAATACAAAATATTCTCGTTTCATCATAATTTTTATATAAAAATTTCCACCCGTCTCAAATGTTTTTAACTCAGGCAGGATGGTATCTTACGCCTTTTCTAAAATACATAAGTGCAGCAAATATCTTATTTTTATCTACATCTTGTCCACTTACCATAAGAAGTGGACTAAATTCCTTAATCACTAGGGCACTTTGTCTATTGCCTTCTCATTTCTTTCAACAAACCATCCGTATCCCATTGAAGCAGGGTGGCCCAAAAAGAAAAAGGAAAGTTTCTCTTTTTAACTTTAGTAATGTATACAGAAGAAGGGGTTACTAGCCCCTTGCTCCTGGCATTTTAGTTGCCTCTTACGACACGCATGGCTTACAGAGGAAGAATTCTGTTCCACTTCCCCATGGAGATAAGAGGAAATAAACAAGAACGAGAACTAGCACATGCATGTACAAGCATATATATATACACACACCCCTCTGGGTTTTCTTCTATTTTCTTATAAGTCATTTAGAGAGAATGGATCAAAGTAGAATGACTTGGAGAGCATATAAATCTGTAGGGGAAGGAAAGCGGGGTAGGGGTCGTCCTTGAAAAGGTTGGAGGGAGGGGAAAGTTTTGTGGGCGAGGGGCTTGGACTTCCAGCAAGCGTGTGTGAGCGTGTTAATAGGAGTGAATGGAGACAAATGTTTTTTGGGATCTAACGAGCTGTTGGAGGGTGAGCAGGGTAATATTTAGTGAAGGGATTCAGGGAAACCGGTTAGCCGGACTTGAGTCCTGGAAATGGGAAGTATAATGCCTGCACTTTAAAGGAGGGGTTTGGGGTATTGGCAGTTTGGAGGGACTTCTAAACTGTCGTATCTGAGCGCCTCTGCAAAGACAGTGATTATGTATGAGTGAGGTGAAAGTATTGAATGTTGATGAAAGTATTTAAATGTTATTCACAAATTCAAAAATTTGCGACGATTTTTAGGAACTTGCTAAACCCTTGCAAATTTAAGTGTGACGTGTGTCCTCAAACTCATTCTATGTTCACTTGTGATGTAAAAAACAAATCCATTCCATTGCTTTTCTTAAATTGCACTCACTGTAAAGTTAAAATGTGCACCATGGCAAAGAGTAAAATGAGTGTCATCTTTTCTCAAACAAGATGCAGCACCTCGGACGTTTTCGGTGAGGTGCAGCACCTTGGACATGTTTAGCAAGGTGCAGCACCTCAGATGTGTTGAGTGAGATACAGCACCTCTAACGTGTCGAGGAGGTGCAGCACCTCGGACGTGTCGAGGGAGGTGCAGCACCTCGGACGTGTCGAGGGAGGTGCAGCACCTCGGACGTGTCGAGGGAGGTGCAGCACCTCGGACGTGTCGAGGGAGGTGCAGCACCTCGGACGTGTCGAGGGAGGTGCAGCACCTCGGACGTGTCGAGGGAAGTGCAGCACCTCGGACGTGTCGAGGGAGGTGCAGCACCTCGGACGTGTCGAGGGAGGTGCAGCACCTCGGACGTGTCGAGGGAGGTGCAGCACCTGCGAGGAGGTGCAGCACTCGGACGGCGAGGAGTGCAGCACCTGGACGTGCGAGGAGGTGCAGCACCTCGGCGTGTCGAGGAGGTGCAGCACCTCGGACTGCAGAGGGCAGCACTCGGACGTGTGAGGTGCAGTCCTGACGTTGAGTGCAGCATGACGTTCTTATTGAGTGCAGATGATGAAGTCACACTGACGTAGTCAGAGTGCAGCACCTCGGTTCGAAAACTTCATCCCAGGAGCCTGCTCAGAGTGCAGCTACCGACGCGAATACTTCCTAGAGTAAGTCACATGGTTAGTCTAGTGTGCAGACCTCACGTCGAGAGGTACACTTCGACATGCACTTACAATATTATATTTTCTTTAAATTTTATTACGTTAACAGGATCTTTATATAATGTGAAAAAATGGATTTTATACTTTTCTCCCTTTGGTGAGGATGCTGGGGAGAGTGCCTTGATGCTGGTGAAGAGATCTTGATTCAGATAATTGGAGTTTAGTCTCCAATTATTTCAATCAAATGTGATTATCCCTCATTCATTTTTGACCTTAATACATTTAAGTCCTTCCTCATGATAATATCATTGTGTTTAATGTGAATTTGTTTACCTGTATGCAAAATAATTGGTATATCTCAATCACAGTTTTTGACTGACATGCTCCCCAGGAGCTGAAGATACCCCTCTTAATATCATATTCTGAAGAAATACAAATAATTCTTCTATTGTTGTATATTTAATTGAAGATAAGATAAAATATTTTATTAAAAAATGTTTTGAAGAACCTCTTGAATTGCCAAGAAAAATAGTTTTGAAAAATTCAGTGAACAGTGAATAGATTTTATCAGTGACCTTTAATCTTGTTACTGGAAGAGTATGTGAACCCTTCAGGTCATTACATGCTAACTAGCATGAGTTTGTGCACATCATAAGTACTGTACATACTAAGGAAATCCTCTCTAAATGTTTTTTCTCAGTGGCTGCCTTATTTTTTTTTTTTTTCAACAAGTCGGCCGTCTCCCACCGAGGCAGGGTGACCCAAAAAGAAAGAAAATCCCTAAAAAGAAAATACTTTCATCATCATTCAACACTTTCACCACACTCATACATAATCACTGTCTTTGCAGAGGCGCTCAGATACGACAGCTGAGAATAAGTCCCTCCCAGCTGTCACTATCCCAGACCCCTCCTTTACAGTGAAGGCATTGTACTTCCCATTTCCAGGACTCAAGTCCAACTAAATCAATTACAGTGGACCCTCAGTTTTCGTTGAAAATTCTTTCCAGAATGCTGTTCAAGTGCCGTTACCGAACGAATTTGTTCTCATAAGTACAAATGTAAGTAAGATTAGTCATTTCAGACTCCCCAAAAATACACTTACAAAAATACACTTAAATAATTGTTTGAGTTTGGAGGTGAACAAAAACCGAGGGTCCACTGTAACTGGTTTTCCTGAATCCCTTCACAAAATGTTACCCTGCTCACACTCCAACAGCTCGTCAGGTCCCAAAAACCAATGTCTCCATTCACTCCTATCTAACGCTCACACATGCTTGCTGGAAGTCCAAACCCCTCGCCCACAAAACCTCCTTTACCCCCTCCCTCCAACCTTTTCGAGGATAACCCCTACCCCCGCCTTCCTTCCCCTACAGATTTATACGCTCTCCAAGTCATTCTACTTTGATCCATTCTCTCTAAATGACTAAACCACCTCAACAACCCTATTCAGCCCTCTGACAAATACTTTTAGTAACTCCACACCTTCTCCTAATTTCCACACTCCGAATTTTCTGCATAATATTTACACCACGCATTGCCCTTAGACAGGACATCTTCACTGCCTCCAGCTTCCTCCTCGCTGCAGCATTTGCAACCCATGCTTCACACCCATATAAGTGTGTTGGTACCACTATACTTTTGTACATTCCCTTCTTTGCCTCCATGGATAACGTTTTTTGTCTCCACAGATACCTCAACGCACCACTCTCCTTTTTTCCTTCATCAATTCTATGGTGGCTGCCTTATATATTAACTAATCTAGTGGTCTGTGGAATTCATTGATGGGTGCTTTTAAGTGCTTCCAGTGCTACTGAATTACAATGATACATTGTACATATATACTTTCCTAAATCATCTGATTATGACTAAAAGGTTCCCAGACTGCATACTGCTAAGAGTTGGTGTTATTCATTTGCTGGTATTATAAATTGGAAGCATGTCCATCTGACATTTAGAGATACAAACTTGATCTTGCAATTCATGTGTTGTTTTTCTTGTACTATTGTACAGTGGACCCCTGGCTAACGAACACCCGGAAATCGTACAATTATGTAAGTATAATATTGTAAGTGCTTGTGGAAGTGTATTTTTCGGGTCTGAAATAGACTAACCTACGTGACATTATTTCTTAAGAAAGTAAATTCATTCGGTAATGGCACTTGAGCAGGCTTCTGGGATGAAGTTTTTTGTTAGCCGGGGTCACTGTATATGGATCAAATTTAATGTATATTGTGTTTAATAGACAAAAATCAGTGGCTGGATAACATCTAGAAACAATAAGGTTCATTAAATTCAGAATTATCCATTACCATTATTGTGATGGTTTGCTGTAAAAATCAACTTAGGATTTAGTCTAAAAATTGTCTGCTATTTTTATGAGCATGGAAGAATAATGTCATCATTTGGATTTAACGGACAGATTTAAGGGACTTCTTGTCTCCCCTTTTAGTCCTTTAAATTGAGGGCTGTATCTATATATATTCCTCCTGTTTAGAATAAACAAGGCATAATACTGTGACTGTTGCACTGCTGCTGCCTCTGCCACTGCCACCACTTCCTCTACCCTCCTCCCCTCCCTCCCTCCTTTCCTTCTCCTCCCTTCCCTCCCTCCTTCCCTCCCTCCCTCCTCCATCCCTCCTCCCTCCCTCCCTCCTCCTTTTCTCCTCCTCCTCCTCCTTCCTCCCTCCCTTCCTCCCTCCTCCTCCCTCCTCTCCCTCCCTCCCTCCCTCCTCCCTCCCTCCCTCCTCTCTTCCTTCTCCTCCCTCCCTTCCTTCTTCTCCCTCCCTCCCTTCCTCTCTCCTTCCTCAGTTCCTCCCTTCCTCTTCTCCTCCTCCAACCACCAAAACCTCTTACTACTACTTCCTCCTCTCATTTCACTACTCCTGCCCCTGCCTCCTCTCATTCCACTACTCCCGGCGCTGCCTTTTCTCATTCCACTACTCCCGGCCTTGCCTCCTCTCATTCCACTACTCCTGGCCCTGCCTCCTCTCATTCCACTACTCCCGGCCCTGCCTCCTCTCATTCCACTACTCCCAGCCCTGCCTCCTCTCATTCCACTACCGGCCCTGCCTCCTCTTATTCCACTACTCCCGGCCCTGCCTCCTCTCATTCTACTACTCTACTCCTGGCCCTGCCTCCTCTCATTCCACTACAGTGGACCCCCGAGTTTCGTAAACCCCGGAAACCATACAGTTATGTAAGTATAATATTGTAAGTGCTTGTGGAAGTGTATTTTTGGGGGTCTGAAATAGACTAACCTACGTGACATTTTTCCTTAAGGGAGTAAATTCGTTTGGTAATGGCGCTTGAACAGACTTCAGGAGTGAAGTTTTTACGAAACTCGGGGGTCCACGGTACTCCCGGCCCTGCCTCCACTCATTCCACTACTCCCGGCCCTGCCTCCTCTCATTCCACTACTCCCGGCTCTCCCCTCAGACATACTGGCTCCTTCCCTCTTTGCTTCTGTGTAACTAGTTAACAATCCAACCTGGACCAAAATGTTGTTAAATTTGTCTCCTACATTCGGGTTATTTGTGTATTTCTCCTGTTTATGGGTAAATTCTGGAAAATATATTTTTTGGATGGAGTGGGTATAATAACAGATTGTGTATAGTCTATTATTATTGTTAACTGTTAGAGATTATTCTGCATGAATCGCCTTTTATACTTGCTGAAATTTTTTATTCTCGATGTGATGTGTTTATTATTATTAAATTAAAAACCTGACTATACCTTAATAACTAAAGAGTAAGTGCCTCTGGCTCTGTACCACTCCTTTTATAAATATTTTTTTTTTTCATTTTCTGCGGCATGTGGCACTTGAGTCAGGTCAGTTGCTTTAAAATCCGTGACAGTTAAGAAGGCTTTGGCTTCACAAGTAACTCAGAATCTAAAATTTCCTGCTCATAAGTTCATTTCTTCCACTCCATTGCCCTGTTATAACAAAATGGATGCCATTTATATTCTACAACTAATATTGTGTTTTATTTCAGGGTGAAGTACATGTACCTCAGAGTGAACTGGGCTCTCTCTTACGTACAGCGGAAGGTCTTCAGGTGAAGGGATTGGCAGTTCCTGATGACTCACCCCGTGGCTCTTCCTCCACCCCTATTGTGCCTTCTGTTCCATCCGTCCTGCGCTCACATCCGCCCACACTTTTGGCACCTCGACATCTGCGTGGAAAGCGCAAAAGACCACCGGGTAACTTGATAAAGTTCACTAGAATATGCATCAGTTTTTTTTTTTATTAAGTAAAGTTCTTAATTTTATTTTTAATCAAATTCATATTTTGTTAAGTTTGGTAGTTATCCTTAGATTGCTTTATAAGTAAGTTTTGTGTTTATTATTCAGATTATTATATAAAATGGGGACTACCACTGGTATGAATTGTGTGAAGACTCAAGGCCTCGGAAAAATAAATAAAATGGCTTTTAGGAAAAAAATTTATTTCTCCTAGAAGCCATTTTAAGTATTTTTCTTATACCACTCCATAATTTTTAAAATATTATTGATTGTTATTATTTCCATTTGATATTTCATGGAATATTTTTATATTGAAATGAGACTGGAGAGAATATTATGAAGAGTATGAATGGTGAAGTGTCAAAAAGTTCTGCAAACAACACTGAAATATCAGAATGTTACCCTTTTAACTGTATCCAACAGACTAGTATCCAAATGATGACTGTGTCCAACACTACTACATACAATTTTTCATGCTTTCAATCAGCCAGTTGACGTTTTGGCTCTCCTACAACCTTGTTTTGCCTTTGAAAAAATATCAGACCAGGTTGGTTCATGCTGTTCATTATGGGGCAACACTGCCTAACTAGCATAGGTAAACAATGAAATCAGGACCTATTGTTTCCACCACCAACTTCTCTACCAGCAAACAGGGTGTGGAACTGCCAGGAAGATGACTTATTCATTCCAAATTTATTACAGCTTCACAATACTAAATAGTGGAAGTCGGCCAAAAAGTACACTATGTAGCTTTAACCCAGGATGAACCAATATATCAAACAATGACTTATTTTCATATTTCTATGAGTATTACACCTTGAAAATTTTTTAATGTATTAAGATTTCCTTGTAAATATATATTTTACAGTAATCTGGAAGGCACACATTTTTTTTTTTCAGCAAGTCAGCCGTCTCCCACCGAGGCAGGGTGGCCCAAAAAAGAAAGAAAATCCCCAAAAAGAAAATACTTTCATCATCATTCAACACTTTCACGTCACTCACACATAATCACTGTCTTTGCAGAGGCGCTCAGATATGACAATTTAGAATTAGTCCCTCCAAACTGTCAATATCCATATTAGGGACACAAAAATTACATTTGTTTATAACTCAAGCTATTCCCTTGACCCTAAATGTAAAACACAATAATTAACCCTTAACCCTTTGGGGGTCGACAGGCCTTCTCAGGAAAGTGTTCCTGGGGTCAAAAAATTTTTGGAAAAAAAAAAAAAAAATTCTTATGAAATGATAGAGAATCTTTTTCCGATCATAACGCCACCAAAATTATGAAATTTGATCGAAAACTAACGGAATTATGCTTTCGCAAAGTTAGCGGTAGCCATGACACTTACGCATCGGCGATTTTGCCCACTTTGAGCCCTATTTTCGACAAATTCCAATGTATCAGTCTCCAAAAATTATAGCTATTTCGCTAGAACTCCATTTCTTCTATCGATCGAGTACAAGAAACCGCCTATTTACCAATTTCATCTACCCAAAATAGTGGTCAGAAAATGGCAATTTTCCAATTTCACACAAATTTCAAACGATGCCAATTTCAAAATAGGGTCCAGAGTAAACAAGGCAGACATTCCTGGCACTAAAATAACATGTTCTCTGTTCATTAGTCACGTCTCCAGGCCCCTGTTCCATTACTTTTGCTTTTCATTTTGAATTTTTATTCTCACAAAAAATAGAAGATTTACTGTTATGTATACAACTGCATCATTGTAAAAATGGTATAAATAATATCAGAGCACTTGTGCATGAATATAAGACTCGCCAGTTGATGTGTATTGGAGGCATGGTGTGATTTGTTTACTCTTGAACATCGTCAAAAATCGAACATTTTCGCTACTTTGAGCTCAATTTCAAGGTACTTGTCATTGTCATACCAATCAAAATCATCTCTATTTCTGTAATATATCTTCCATTCTATCAAATGAGACCAAGAAAACGAGAATACATCAATAAATACCATACGAAAATCGACTGCAAAGTCGCTGTTTTAATCGAAAAAAACGGTCAGTTTTTTTTCTCTCATTATGCAGTGTGTACTGCAGGATTTTTATACTGCACACTGACCACACAGACCCATTCTTTCATATGTATGCCTACCAGACGTTTTCTGCTTAAATTGAAGCCGCTAGAATTTGGGTGTACTAGTACGGCACCAACCCCTGCTCGTAAAACGTACTAGTACGGCACCGACCCCCAAAGGGTTAAACAGTCCACACGTAGATCTACGTTCATTCGCGTACTGCTCCGAATATTTTGGAATTTTTTTTTTTTTTTTAATGACGTGCTCATTTTTTATAAACAGGATAGGCTAAAAAAAAAAAATTAGGGCCAGTACTTACCGAGATATAAGCCCGCCAAGTTGGTGCTGGATGCTCACTTGACGGCAACATCAAGTCCTGCCACTTGCAGAAGTATTGCGGATATACTTTTTTTTCTAGTTTTTATTTTAATTTATATAATTTTTATGTTCTGATAATTACAATTTATAATAGTTCTTGTGATTTCATAGCCACATAGTCACAATCACACCAACAGGTGAACATTTTCACCTGCCTTGGTCATTTACTATTGTCTATAAATATTCTTCTTCTTTCAACACGCCGGCCGCCTCCCACCGAGGCAGGGTGGCCCAAAAGGAAAAACGGAAGTTTCTCCTTTTACATTTAGTAATATATACAGGAGAAGGGGTTACTAGCCCCTTGCTCCCGGCATTTTAGTCGTCTCTTACGACACGCATGGCTTACGGAGGAAAAATTCTGTTCCACTTCCCCATGGAGATAAGAGGAAATAAGAACAAGAACTAGTAAGAAAATAGAAGAAAACCCAGAGGGGTGTGTATATATATGCTTGTACATGAATGTGTAGTGTGACCTAAGTGTAAGTAGAAGTAGCAAGACATACCTGAAATCTTGCATGTTTCTTTCTTCTTCTTTCAACACGTCGCCGTTTCCCACCGGCGGGGTGGCCCAAAATGAAAACAAAGTTTTCCTTTTACATTTAGTAATATATACAGGAGAAGGGGTTACT
This sequence comes from Cherax destructor, assembly GCA_009830355.1. NCBI lineage: Eukaryota > Metazoa > Arthropoda > Malacostraca > Decapoda > Parastacidae > Cherax > Cherax destructor. The sequence continues at coordinate 22,134 of WNWK01011443.1, forward strand.
AGCCCCTTGCTCCGCATTTTAGTCGTCTCTTACGACACGCATGGCTTACGGAGGAAAAATTCTGTTCCACTTCCCCATGGAGATAAGAGGAAATAAGAACAAGAACTAGTAAGAAAATAGAAGAAAACCAAGAGGGTGTGTATATATATGCTTGTACATGAATGTGTAGTGTGACCTAAGTGTAAGTAGAAGTAGCAAGACATACCTGAAATCTTGCATGTTTATGAGACAAAAAAGACACCAACAATCCTTCTTCTTCTTCTTCTTTCAACACGTCGGCCATTTCCCACCGAGGCAGGGTGGCCCAAAAGGAAAAACGAAAGTTTCTCCTTTTACATTTAGTGTATATACAGGAGAAGGGGTTACTGATGACCTTGCTCGGCATTTAGTCAGCCTCTTACGACGCATGGCTTACGGAGGAAGAATTCTATTCCACTTCCCCATGGAGAACCAGCAATCCTACCATCATGTAAAACAATTACAGGCTTCCATTTTACACTCATTTGGCAAGACGGTAGTACTCCATCTATAAATATATAAGAAGTATTTATTGGTCCCAGCAATGTTTTAGACATCCTGGAGTATATATGAAACTCCTTGAAGAATGGTGTTATGACAATTGTCAGATAACTACTTATTAGGCAGTGACATTGATGAATGAATGTGTGCAGGGAACCATGGCTTTGTTTTCACTGTATATCTGTCTATCTATTTGTCTGTATCTATCTGTCTAGCTCTGCTTATCTGTCGTTCTGTCTGCCTGCCTATGTGTGCCTGGAGTATAATATGAAACTCCTTGAAGAATGGTGTTATGACGAGTGTCAGATAACACTGACAGCCAGTGACATTGATGAATGTGAGCAGAGAACCCTCACTTTGTTTTCACTGTCTGTATCTCTCTGTCTGTCTATCTGTCTGTCTGTCTATCTATCTATCTGTTTGTCTGTCTATCTGTCTGTCTTGTCAGTAATATGTATACACTTGTGTAGTGTATTAGAATCATCTTAGCTTTACATAGCCGGTCCCTTTGCGTGTGACGTCAGACGCTTGCACGCATGTGCGTAGCCAGAGGCGAGCGTCGGCCTCACAACCGCCTTAGACCTATTCTAGAACAGACGTGGCCTGGTACCTTCCCTCTCACAGACTCGTTAATATACCGTAACCATCCTACAGTGTGTGTCCTTTGACAACCTATATATCTCTCGAACCCTACAAGATAAATGGTGACAGCGGAGGGCCTGTAATTTCTATCGATTACGGTGTTACAGAGAGAGAGAGAATTCATAAAGCCAGCAAACAGCCTGTGTGCCTCCAGAGACCATGCTACTAGCTATCAACACACAAGCAGGGAGTCAGCCTGTCTACAATATCTCCTAGCCAGCTAAGTCTTTTATCTCTTATTTACTAAAGCCTACGAGGGGTAGACCCGGGTTTTGCAAATTCAGGTCGAGATAACCCAGTTGTGAGGGAAGAGTACCTGTGCCCAAGCCACCCACCAGTTGTGTCAGCCTAGGCTTAAGCCAGCCTCTACCCTGCTGAGCTAATTGTTACAAGATTCCAAGCCAGTCAACCTGTGAAAAGTTCTAGTAACTCAGCAAGGCAACCCAGCTGTCTGAGAAGTAAGCCAGCAAGCCACGTGAGTCCATGAATTCTTATCGTCCTTGTACTTCAGTGTATCGCTGTTCTGAGTGATAATACCATCCCTGTGGTATTCTGGGTTATTCAAACCACCCTGGCTTAAATTCACGTGTTTTTATAAACGGCGTAAGCCAAGGCGAGCGTGACTAGCCGCGTGGAGACCACCCAGCCACCCCCGCCATTCACCACTTGAGTCAGCCACCCACCCACACAAAGCATCAAGTGTGGATAATTTCACCCTTAACTGGGTTCTGCAAGCAGTTTATTGGCTACGAATCAGGTCGAGCGTCCTGAGTGTTTCTTCGTAGTTGTTGTGCCACCGTTATAAAGCCCAGATTCGTAGTTCATCGTTTATGCACAAATTCTTCAAGTTTATCCACGAGTGGACCAGATGACAACATTCTCCACCACCCTACTCAACGCTTCAGTCACGTCCTACACTCTAGAGATATTTACTGTTGTTTTATTTTTCAGATAATTTAGAGACAGTTGCGAGTGTTGAGACAATTCTGCCAGTTAAAGAAATTTTGTGTTATCCTGGGAGTGTGATCTAACCTAGCCAGTATTATGCATTAATAATCTCACTGGAGAGATTATTGGGGAGAAATAAATGGGATTAGATCAGGGGTTTCAAATAGAGTTAGAGCTAAAGAAGGAGTGGCAATAATGTTGAATAATCAGTTATGGCAGGTAAAGAAGGAATATAAATGTATAAATTCAAGGATTATGTGGAGTAAAATAAAGGTTGGATGTGAAAAGTGGGTTATAGTAAGTGTTTATGCACCTGGAGAAGAGAGAAGTGTAGAGGAGAGAGAGAGATTTTGGGAAATGTTGAGTGAGTGTGTGGGGAGTTTTGAACCAAGTGAGAGAGTAATTGTGGTTGGGGATCTTAATGCTAAAGTGGGTAAAAATGTTGTGGATGGAGTAGTAGGTAAATTTGAGGGTGCCAGGGTAAATGTAAATGGGGAACCATTAATTGAGCTATGTGTAGAAAGAGGTTTGGTAATAAGTAATACATATTTTATGAAAAAGAGGATAAATAAATATACAAGGTATGATATAGCACGTAAGGAAAGTAGTTTGTTGGATTATGTATTGGTGGATAAAAGGTTGATGAGTAGGCTTCAGGATGTACATGTTTATAGAGGGCAACGGATATATCAGATCATTATTTGGTTGTAGCTACAGTTAGAGTAAAAGGTAGATGGGACAAAAAGAAAATGGCACAGCAAGTAAGAGAAGGTAAAAGTGTATAAACTAAGGGAGGAGGAAGTTAGGGTGAGATATAACAACTATTGGCAGAAAGGTGGGCTAATGCAAGTAGGAGTAGTGGGGAGGTTGAAGAGAGTTGGGATAGTTTTAAAAATGCAGTATTAGAATGTGGGGCAGAAGTTTGTGGCTATAGGAGGGTGGGTGCAGGAGGAAAGAGGAGTGAGTGGTGGAATGAAGAAGTAAAGGGTGTGATAAAAGAGAAAAAGGTAGCTTATGAGAGGTTTTACAAAACAGAAGTGTTAATAGAAGAGCAGAGTATATGGAGAGTAAAAGAAAGGTGAAGAGAGTGGTGAGAGAGTGCAAAAGAAGAGCGGATGAAAGAATGGGAGAGGCTCTGTCAAGAAATTTTGCTGAAAACAAGAAAAATTTGGAGTGAGATAAACAAGGTAAGAAAGCCTAGGAACGAATGGATTTGTCGTTAAAAACAGAGTAGGGGAGTTAGTAGATGGGGAGCTGGAGGTATTGGGTAGATGGCGGGAATATTTTGAGGAACTTTTAAATGTCGATGAAAAAGGGAGGCGGTATTTCATGTACTGGCCAGGAGGTACAACATCGTTTAGGAGTGAAGAAGAGCAGGATGTGAGTGTGGGGAGGTGGTGAGGCATTACGTAGAATGAAAGGGGGTAAAGCAGCTGGAATTGACGGAATCATGACAGAAATGTTAAAAGCAGGGGGATATAGTGCTGGAGTGGTTGGTATTTTTGTTTAATAAATGTATGAAAGGGAAGGTACCTAGAGATTGGCAGAGAGCATGTATAGTTCCTTTATATAAAGGAAGGGGGATAAAAGAGAGTGTAAAAATTATAGGGGAATAAGTTTACTGAGTATACCAGGTAAAGTGTATGGTAGGGTTATTATTGAAAGAATTAGAGGTAAGACAGAGAGTAGGATTGCAGATGAGCAAGGAGGCTTTAGAGTGGGTAGGGGATGTGTAGATCAAGTGTTTACAGTGAAGCATATATGTGAACAGTATTTAGATAAAGGTAGAGAAGTTTTTATTGCATTTATGGATTTAGAAAAGGCATATGATAGAGTGGATAGGGGAGCAATGTGGCAAATGTTGCAAGTGTATGGAATAGGTAGTAAGTTACTGAAGGCTGTAAAGAGTTTTTATGAGGATAGTGAGGCTCAGGTTAGGGTGTGTAGGAGAGAGGAGATTACTTCCCGGTAAAAGTAGGTCTTAGACAGGGATGTGTAATGTCACCATGGTTGTTTAATATATTTATAGATGGGGTTGTAAAGAAGTAAATGCTAGGTGTTGGGGAGAGGGTGGGATTAAATTATGGAGAATTAAATGCAAAATGGGAGTTGACACAGTTACTTTTGCTGATGATACTGTGCTTATGGGAGATTCCAAAGAAAAGTTGCAAAGGTTAGTGGACGAGTTTGGGAGAGTGTGTAAAGGTAGAAAGTTAAAAGTGAACATAGATAAGAGTAAGGTGATGAGGGTATCAAACGATTTAAATAAAGAAAAATTGATATCACATTGGAGAGAGGGATTATGGAAGAAGTAAATGTTTTCAGATATTTGGGAGTTGACGTGTCAGCGGATGGGTTTATGAAGGATGAGGTTAACCACAGAATTGATGAAGGAAAAAGGTGAGTGGTGCATTGAGGTATCTGTGGAGACAAAAACGTTATCCATGGAGGCAAAGAAGGGAATGTACGAAAGTATAGTGATACCAACACTCTTATATGGGTGTGAAGCATGGGTTGCAAATGCTGCAGCGAGGAGGAGGCTGGAGGCAGTGGAGATGTCCTGTCTAAGGGCAATGTGTGGTGTAAATATTATGCAGAAAATTCGGAATGTGGAAATTAGGAGAAGGTGTGGAGTTACTAAAAGTATTTGTCAGAGGGCTGAAGAGGGTTGTTGAGGTGGTTTGGTCATTTAGAGAGAATGGATCAAAGTAAAATGACTTGGAGAGCGTATAAATCTGTAGGGAAGGAAGGCGGGTAGGGGTCATCCTAGAAAAGGTTGGAGGGAAGGGGTAAAGGAGGTTTTGTGGGCGAGGGCTTGGACTTCCAGCAAGCATGTGTGAGCGTGTTAGATAGGAGTGAATGGAGACGAATGGTTTTTGGGACATAACGATCTGTTGGAGTGTGAGCAGGGTAACATTTTGTGAAGGGATTCAGGGAAACCAGTTAATTGATTTAATTGGACTTGAGTCCTGGAAATGGGAAGTACAATGCCTGCACTTTAAAGGAGGGGTCTGAGATAGTGACAGCTGGGAGGGACTTTTCTCAGCTGTCGTATCTGAGCTCCTCTGCAAAGACAGTGATTATGTATGAGTGTGGTGAAAGTGTTGAATGATGATGAAAGTATTTTCTTTTGAAGATTTTCTTCTTTTGGGTCACCCTGCCTCGGTGGGAGACGGCCGACTTGTTGAAAAAAAAATCTCATTTAATAATTTACCCTTGTTTGTTAATGTTTAATTGTGTAATTAATTTTGTTTGCTCCAGTAACGTTATAAATTATTTTTCTTGTGGGTGTTCGAGAGATATACAGGTTGTCAAAGGACACACACTGTAGGATGGTTACGGTACATTAACGAGTCTGTGAGAGGAAAGGTACCAGGCCACGTCTATTCTAGAATAGGTCTAAGGCGGTTGTGAGGCCGACGCTCGCCTCTGGCTACGCACATGCGCGCAAGTGTCTGACGTCACACGCAAAGGGACCGGCTATGTAAAGCTAAGATGATTCTAATACACTACACAAGTGTATACATATTACTGACACAACATGTCTAGCTCTGCTTATCTGTCTTTCTGTCTGCCTGCCTATGTGTGCCTGTAGTATAATATGAAACTCCTTGAAGAATGGTGTTATGACAAGTGTCAGATAACACTGACAGCCAATGACATTGATGAATGTGAGCAGGGAACCCTCGCTTTGTTTTCACTATCTGTCTATCTGTCTGTCTGTCTATCTGTCTGTCTGTCTGTATATCTGTCTGTCTAGCTCTGCTTATCTGTCTTTCTGTCTGCCTGTGTGTGTGTCTTTCCGTCTGCTTGTCTCAGTCTCAGAGTGCGGCTCTTAAACCCATAGGTATTATACACAATGCAGAATTGACATGACAATGCATATTACTTGCCAGTCATGCTATTATGTCTTATATCTACAAGCATTGTATAGCACTTTGCCTGGAATTTTTGGGTTATCCTAGGTAATTTACACTATGTATAATAACTGTACTTATGTGTACATGTGAGAGAGAGAGAGAGATATTACAGATACAGTGGTACCTCGAGTTACGATGGTCCCCAAAATCGCCCTTTTATGTAAGTTTATTTTTTTAAATGCTTTTGTAAGTATATTTTTGGGGGTGTAAAAGGACTAGTCTATTTTACATTATTCCTTAAGGGGATAAATTCGTTTGGTAATGGCACTTGAACAGCATCTTCGAACGAAAAAATATCGTAACTCGAGGTACCACTGTATATATAGATAGACAGAGATATAGACAGATACAGTGATATAGACAGCCAGAGACAGCCAAAGTCAGCCAGCCTGCCGAATACATAAGAACATAAAAAAGAAGGAACACTGCAGAAGGCCTACTGGAACATGCAAGGCAGGTCCATGTCACCCCCTGGCTTAGACCAATGACCCACCTAGTCAGGTCACAACCTCTGAAGGAAGGAGCATGGCATCAGACCTAGTAGCACAAGCTAGTCAGGTCCAACTCACACCCACCCACAGTCACTCGTGTATTTATCTAACCTATTTTTACTTTCCTCTTATAAGGGGAGTGTTAATGCGACATGACATCAGTGAATCCCTGGTGTTTGCCACACTATTTGGTCTAGCTGGAGCTCAATTGAACTGGTGCTCCCACAAGGTACTAAGTGGTCCAGGATTTTTTTAATACTGCGCACACTGTGAGTGCACAGCCCCATTCTCTCATGTCTAGGCGACTCAGGCCTATCGCACTAAATTTGAAGGAATGAAAAATAAAACGTAGATCTACGTTCGGAGCAGTACGCGCGTCAACATAGATCTACGTGTGGACAGTTTAAGGGTTAACCTAGGATAACTAAATACGTACAGTGGACCCTCGGTTTTCGTTCACCTCCAAACTCGAACAATTATGTAAGTGTATTTTCTTAAGTGCTTTTGTAAGTGTATTTTTGGGGGTCTGAAATAACTAATCTAATTTACATTTGTCCTTATGGGAATAAATTCATTCGGTAACAGCACTCAAACAGCATTCTGGAAAGAATTTTCAACGAAAACCGAGGGTCCACTGTATAGTCAAACAGTGCAGATTACTTCCATTTTTTTTTTTTTTTGAGAGAGAGTATTATGCCTTGAAACAATTGTAATATCATAGGTATTCCTTGTACATAGTGTTAAAAAGACTAAAGCAGTATTTTTTTTTTTTTTTTTTTTTTTTTACACTGGCCATCTTACACCGAGACTGGGTGGCTCAAGAAAGAAACACTATCACTGTATTGCCAGAGGAGCATAGATACAACAGTTCAGATCTCCCTCCAAGCAGCAAATATCCCCAGCCCTCCTTTAGTGTGCAGGCATTGTACTTCCCACCTCCAGGATTCAAATTCAGCTAACCAATTTCCCTGAATCCCTTCACAAAATGTTACCTTGCTCACACTCCAACAGCTTGTGAGGTCCCAAAAACCATTTGCCTCCACTCTTATTTAACATGCTCACACATGCTTGCTTCAATTTATACTGTGTATTCCAGGCTGTGCATTTCCCCACGTTTGAAGTGCTAAAATATTTCAAACAATCTAATATCATAAGAAACTAATATGCATAATGTTAAACATTAAAAGCCAACAACAAATCATAATTTGGTATTAATAAATTAATAATTAATAAAGGAGAGGTTCAGGATATTTGCTGTTTGTAGGGACATCTGAACTGTCATATCTGAGCACCTCTGCAAAGACTGATTATGTGTGAATGATGGTGAAAGTGTTTCTTTTTTTGAGGCATCCTGCCTCGGTGGGAGACGGCCAGTGTGTTAAAAAAAAAAAATTGTGAAAAATCAATATCACTGGCACGTTTATGCTGCTGTTGCTGACCAGTGATTTTTTTTTTTTTTTTTTTTTTGCCAACTTTATAAAATTGTAAGTTTTATCAGATTCCACTCAGTCTTATTTGATTCATAAAATGCACTATTTCAAAGAAAAAAAGACCTGACATTTTATTTATTTTCCAAAATTTGACCCCCCAAACACACACGCATACACTAACTAGAATTTTAATATTTGGGTATACACGGGGGTGGGGTTAAATAAAAAGTTTTCTCATTTTTTTTTAATTTTCTGTGGCATTGAAGTGTGACATGAATTGGAGACACTGGTTGGCAGAACTTGAGTTGTGGATGTGGGAAGTACAGTGCCCTGCACTCAGAAGAAAGAGTGGGGATGATACTGCTCAGAGACTCATTTTAATTGTGATGTCTGCATTTCTGGCAAGACAGATATTGAATAATGGGAATGTGTTTCTTGGTTTTGCACTACCTTGTCGGATATGGTTGAAGGGGTTATAAAAAATTAACTTCTTTGTTTTGGAAGAAAAACTGTAAAGTGTATTAATGATATCTCTGATGATCTCATTCTTAACAATTTAAACATAGTATACACATGTCCCACTAATGAGGAAATATTGAAAAATGTAAGGACAGAGATAGTATACACTTCAGAAAGAACTTACATTATGTGAATCTCAATTAAAATAGGGACTAGTATTGCTACTTTGATAATGGTAACTGTTTATAGATTTTTGTAAGTGATTTTTTATTGTCTTCCTCCATCTTGTTCTGAATATAGTTCACATATCAAATTCTCTTTCTCCTTTTTTCTTCATCTTTCATCATATTAATGCAAACTGGGCTCCTGGAAACTTTATAAATGTTGTACATTTGTGTTATTTAGTTGTATATAAAATATGCCATCTTACTAATGTTGATAAATATTGATCAAGTTTTCTGTAGTATTTTTTTAAGAATTCGGTAATTTAGCAAAATATTTTACCCCTCAGAATCAAACAGAAAAGATGACCCTCCAAAGCTGACATTGCGGCCTGATCTTGGGCCCCCAACTCCTAACCGCTCCCGTCAACCTAATCGCCCATCAGGCATGCCCGAGCTCAAAAGAATAAAAAAAGAACACAAAGTTGTAGACACTGGCACAATGGAGCCCGGAGAGGTTCCCAGATCAAGATCTCAGAGTCCAGCAGCCAGCAGTCACAACAGTGATGATCCACCTATAAACCATACAGATAAGATAGAGGTTAGATTTATTTTGTCTTACATTTTTTTCTGTACAATAACTTGTAAGGAAAAATGTTGCATTGGAGTTGAGAAGAAACTTATTTTTATCTTGAATTATTATTTTTGTATTAAGTGTAAAAGGATTTGCAGTATAAGTGGAAATTTGTTATCAGCCTCAGCATATTTGTTTAGCTATGATATAAATAATTTGATTGCTTCTTGTTTTCATGAAAAAAAAAATGTTGCCATCCACTGGGTGACCCAAAGAAGGAAGCACATTCACCATTATTCATTCATTTGCTGTCTTACCAGAAGTGTGCTGACATCATAATTCAGATTACCTTATGACTGCAACATTCTCTGTCCTTCTTAAGAGTGCAGAAATTCAGATTACCTTATGACTGCAACATCCTCTGTCCTTCTTAAGAGTGCAGATGCTTCCCATCCTACCTCCAGGACTTGAGTCTGGTTAACTTGGTTTTCTCTGAATCCCTTCACACTCCAACAGCACTAACATTAAAAGCCACTTGTCTCCATTCATTCCTGTCTAACACATACACAAGTCTACTGTATGCTCATGCCCTCAAAACTCAAAGGCTCCTTTCCTCCCTGCACCCCCATCCATCCCCAACTGTTAGCCTCCTACCTCCCACCCTCGATTTATACACCCTTTTTGTCATCTTATCAGTCTATATCTCTTCCAAGCCCTCTTGATCCTCTGCATTTCTGCTTGAAGATGATCTTTCTTTTTCATTTTCTTTTCTTTATTCTTGGTACAGGTCTTTTTTTTGCTTCCAGGCACTTGGACCCCAAAGTCTCCTCAAAAAAATTCTTTGTTGCATAAAAAATTGGAAAATGTGAATAAAACACAAAAACAGTTGAATGACCTTCATTAGGGAACTTGAAAAAGACAAAATATCAATATTTGACCTTATGCCTTTAATACTTTTTTAACCTTTTCTGGCAAAGAATCGTTTAGTTTTGGGGAAATAAGTTAGATTCCTATAAATCCATAAATTTTGTAGAACCTCTACCAACTTTGGATATTGGAAATTTGGGGCTCTTGCTGCTTTGGATATCAACACCTGCCAATTTTCTATTGGACTGAGATCCAGGCTATTACCTGGCCACTCTGAAACATGGATGTCATGCTGTCTTGACCAGTCCTTGATCTTCTTGCTGTTGTGGCAGGGGATTTTTTGTGCATTAACACTTTCACTGTCACAACCCCTGAAGTAGTAAGGATTTTTCAAAACAAATCATCTGCAACGGCAGGCACAAGATTGGCAGTCTGGGTGCAATTTACACATTGACAATTTTGCCCACTTTGAGTCCTGTTTTAAGCCTATTCCATTGCTCAGTTCAGTCAGATTCCTAGCTATTTTGCTAGTATGCCTTCCATTCTGTTGATTGAGTACAAAAAACTCCTATTCAACTATCAGGACTACCCCATACAGTGCACGGAAATCAGTAATTTGGCCAGTTATACACAAAATTAAAAAAATTCCAATTTAAAAACAGAATACAAAATAAACACTATGAATTCCAGCCACTAAAGCAACCTGTCTTCATAATAATCATAATATATATCTTCATTTACTACAAGTACATGTACAAGGTATACAGGCCTAGCTGACATCAGTGACATACTACTATATAGAAAGCCCCTTGTTATGCAGAGCATTTTGGGCAAATTAGGTCAGTTTTGTCCCAGGATGCGACCCACACCAGTCGACTAACACCCAGGTACCCATTTTACTGATGGGTGAACATAGACAACCGGTGTAAGGAAACACATCCAATGTTTCTACCCCTTCACCAAGAATTGAACCTGGACCCTCACCGTGTGAAGCGAGAGCTTTTGCCATCAGGTCTTTCCTATATAAAACATGATGCTCCTCCGGTCATGCATTGTCCGATCCTTGTGCTTGTCACAAAAAAAGCAAGGCTAGCTTTGTGCATACTCTCGGTGATAAGCTGTTTCTTGGCAGCCTTATGAGTTAGCAGCCTTAGATACTTTTGCAGGCATTGTTGTGGAGTGTGAGCAGCCACTTCTATCTGGACAACAGAATGCTTGTTATTTAATTCCTGAGCAGTAATTGTAAGGTTTAGCATAACTTATCTTTTCTGAAGACCATTAGTGCATGAGGTGGTCTTCAGGGGCCTCCCAGACCCCTTCTTATTGGGAGTAGTGCCATGATGCAGGTTTCTTGTGACTGTTGAGGTACAGGAGAGACTATGGAATGCATCCCAGCCTGTCTGCAATGTCCTTCATAGGGACTCCCTTGTTCAGAAGAGTGGTGACATGAGTTTTTTAATGCATTCAACACTTATACTAACCCATTGTGATTGACAGGAACAGCTGTAAATGGTTGGAAATGTAAAAACATTATCTATCAGCTGCCATTTTTTTCTGGGCAAAGAATTTTTTACTGAGACTGCACTACTATCATAGTTACCCTTCTGTAGCCCCAACTTCTGTTACTTTCCCTATTTCCTTTTGATTTGCACCAGATACTCAAAACTTAATACCACATGATTCCTGCCACCTAGTGGTTCTCCATAACTAATTGAGCTGTATCATGCTCATTTTGTGTAAAAAAAAGGGGGAGGGGTAGTCTTGCTGGCTCATCTCCCTCGCTCATATTATCAGTGGAGTACAGTACCGACAGGTTGATGAATAAGACAACTCCTTTGCTGACAGTGTTCAGCATGACCTACTTCCACTCATAGGCAACATTCACCTGTGATATCAACTCCAGCATCTTCATCTTAACTTTACTCTAGTATGTAAGGTCTGGCCACATGTCTATGTTTCAGGCTTTAGGGACTGACCCTCTCCCACCAAGGGTGATGGACTGATAATGTCAGAACTACAACTGCTTCTTGTGCTTCCTGTATTCAACTGAAGAATTCTGTTATGCAGGTGAAGCATTTCAAAAAAAGATACCCAAGTGTTGCAAATGTTTCTTATTCATCATCTCACTCATGTTTCCTTCACATGTCTCAGAAAATTTTCATTACTGCTTCAATATGTGTCACTTTCCATGTTTCTGGGCCTCCATGGGGGGTCCCAGTTTTGTAAAAAAAAAAAATATGCTTCTCATACTCTTCCCTTGGCCTCTTATTGTTTGGTGGTGGATTATATATCGCTGCCACTAATACCTGGAATATTCCTGGAGAGGGTTTTGGGGGTCAACGCCCCCAAGGCCCGGTCTGAGCCCAGGCCTCGTGGTGGATCAGGGTCTGATCATCCAGGCTGTTACTGCTAGCCGCACGCAAACTGACATAAGAACCACAGCCCGGCTGATCAGGTACTGACTTAAGGTGCCTGTCCAATTCCTTCTTCAAGACAACAAGGGGTCTATTGGTAATCTCTCTCCCTTTCTCTCTCTCTGTCTGTCAGTCTGTCTGTCTGTCTCTCTTTACTCTCTCTCTCTCTCTGTCTTTCTCTCTCCCCTCCCTCCTCCCTCCTCCTCCCCTCCTCCTCTCCCCCTCCCTCCCCTCCCTCCCTCCCTCCCCTCCCTCCCCTCCCTCCCTCCCTCCCTCCCTCCCTCCCTCCCCTCCCTCCCTCCCTCCTCCCTCCCCTCCTCCTCCTCCCTCCTCCCCCTCTCCCCTCCTCCCTCTTCCTATCTCCTCCCTCTTCCTATCTCCTCCTCTCTCCCTCCCTCCCTCTCTCCCTCCCTCCTCCCTCCCTCTCTCCCTCCCTCTCCTCCCTCCCTCTCCCTCCCTCTCTCCCTCCCTCTCTCCCTCCCTCTCTCCCTCCCTCTCTCCTCCCCCCTCCCTCTCTCTCCTCCCTCTCTCTCTCTCCCTCTCTCCTCTCTCTCCCTCCCTCTCCCTCCCTCTCCCTCTCCTCTCCTCTCACTCTCCTCCCTCTCTCTCCCTCCTCTCTCCCCTCTCTCTCTCCTCTCTCTCTCTCTCTCTCTCTCTCTCTCATTACAGTACCTGCTACATAATCCCTGAAATAGCATTTTCAGGAAAATGAGATGGATTATGAGAACTTTCAAAACAAGAGATGCAATGCCAATGATGATCCTCTTTAACCCTTTCAGGGTCTGTGCCATAGTACTATGGCTTTGAAGCCAGGGTCCATGCTGTAGTACTACATAATGAGCTCAGCCCACTCAGATAAGCTGTGAGCAGTGAATTTGGGACTAAATATGATAGAATGGGTCAATGCAGTAAGTGTGCACCATATAAAATAAATCTTGCAACACACAGTGCATAATGAAAAAAAAATAACTACAACCGTGTTTTTTATTTAAAACAGCAACTTTGCAGTGTATTTTCATATGGTTTTTACAATTACTGAAATAGAGATGATTTTGAGGACTTAAAATAGCTTGAAATTGAGCTCAAAGTAGCGGAAATGTTCAGTTTTTGTCAGTGTTCAAGAGTAAACAAATCACGTCACCTGGTGGGTCTAATATGTGTCCACAAATGTGCATAACAATAAATCTTCTATTTTTTGTGTGAATAAAAAATCAAAATGGAATGCATATGTAAAGCCAGGGAACGTAAATAATGATTAGAGAAAATGTTATTTTAGGGCCAGGAATGCCTGCATGGTTTATTCTGGACCATATTTTGAAATTTGTGTCAAATTGGCCAAATTACCAATTTCTGATCACTTTATTGTGTAGTTGAAATACTCAGTTGATAAAATAGAAGGCATACTAGCAAAATAACTAAGAATGTGGTCAATTGGAGCAATGTAATTGGCCTAAAATAGGAGTCAAAGTGGGCAGAATCGCTGATACGGAAATATCACTGACAGCAAAATTCGTGATAGCATAATTTTGTAAATTTTCCATCAAATTTCATAGTTTTTGTTTTATTACTTTCAGAAAAAGATTCTCTACCATAAAATAACAATTTTTTTTTTTAAATTATTGGACCCTGTGGACAAGTTTCAGATCGGGGGCCTGGACCCTGAAAGGGTTAAGCCACTTGTTCTCTTTACGCTACGCAGGTGAAATTGCAGATCTAGAGAATGTAGAGAGAATCTTCACTTCATGTATTAGTTCAGTTAAGCACCTTACTGCAAACATTTGAAGTCCTTTGACCTGTACTCCCTGGAATGCTGGCAAGAAAGATACATCATAATCTACACCTGGAAAATCTTAGAGGGACTGGTTCCAAATCTGCATATAGAAATCAGTCTCTTTGAAGGCAGGGGTGCCATGAGTACACTAAGAGAAAACACAAATTCTTCCTAACATGCCTGTCTACCTTATCAGTTCCTATGAGCATTTTGTATGTTATCATGTCTTCTGGTGTTTCTATCCTCCAGTGTCACTAGATTTAATTCCCTTACCCTGTCTCCATACCCCCATAGCTCTGCACCTTCTCCAGTTCTTAACATGCTAATTCAGGTGTGCATTTGTTTGTGGGAGTGGGAGTGTGTGCACTTGTGCATACCTATGTATGTACTACAGGCTGTTGCAAGAAATGTTAAAGCCAATACTTTCATATCTTTGCACCTCTGGCAAGACAGTAATGGTGTGAATGATGGTGAAAGTTTTTCAAGTCACCCTACTTCAACTGGAGACGGCCAGTGTGTTAAAAAATATATATTTATTTAAATTTCATATAAAAGTTAATAATAAAATTTTCTTACCATATTGTTTTAGAATGAACGTCCAGAATATGTGAAAGTTGAAGATGTAGACCCAGAAGAGGATGAAGGAGTTGCTGGAGAAGGAATATCAGGAGATGAAGAGCAAGATGAAGAGGATGAGGAAGATGAGGAGGAAGAGGAAGATGAGGATGTGGGTTTAGGCGAGGGAGAGGCTCTGTCCCATGGTGTACTCTCTGATGTTGATGCCTTTGAACAATCTAACTCTTCGTTGCCAAACTCTGATATATCGACGGTAGGCCATAAAAAAACATTTTTTCCGTTTTTCTTTCTCTTATTCAAAGTACTCTGAGTGAATGCCAGGTAGTTAAATAAATATTTTCTTGAAACTTAAAAATTAAATGGATTAATGAGGGGAGGAAGAAAATATAATTTTTCTAAATTGCTAAATTTACATAGTCAAGACTGTGCTGCTAATAAATATAATTTACATAGTCAAGACTGTGCAGCTAATACTACATGTAATTTCTTTATTCTAGACTGAACTATTACAAGTGGATTTAAGTGAAGATGGAACGCAGTTTATTATTGGTCCTGGTGGCTATGGTGAAGTAATGTCAAGAACTTCCTCATTGGCTGGGGATGAAGAGAGAAATGGTGATAGAGAGCAAAAAAAGCCCTTTGTGTGCCCTCTGTGTGGCCAGTCCTTTACAAGACGTGATAATCTTGCCAATCATATCAAGGTAAAATCACCCTTCATGACCCATATTAAGTTGCTTATGTTGATGTCTTTGGGCCATCTGTTAAGTCATCTTTGTAATATTTATACTTTGGGTCCCATTAAGGGTTTTTGTTTTTGTAGTACAGTGGTCCCTCGGTTTTCGTGAATATCCAAACTCGAACATTTATGTAAGTGTATTTTCGTAAGTGATGTTGCAAGTGTATTTTTGGGGGTCTGAAATAGACTAACCTACGTGACATTATTTCTTAAGGAAATAAAATTTGTTCGTAATGGCACTTGAGCAGCATTCTGGAATGAATTTTCGGCGAAAACCGAGGGACCACTGTATTTATATTTTGGGTCCCATACAGGGCTTTGTTTTTGTAGTTATACTTTGGGCCCCATTAAGGTTTTAGGACTTACTTTTTTCTTGATATAACCTTATCACTACTTAGTAGAATTTCATACCTGTGAAATAATGTTTTGTTCTTTACTTAGGGTTTTAACTATTTCTTAACATATTTTCTCATGGGCTAGTGCAAGTATGGGTAGTGGGGATTTGAAGAGAGATGGCATGGTTTTAAAAATGCAGTATTAGAATGTGGGGCAGAAGTTTGTGGCTATATTAAAGTAGGTGCAGGAGGAAAGAGGAGTGATTGGTGGAATGATGAAGTAAAGGGTGTGATAAAAGAGAAAAGGGTAGCTTATGAGAGGTTTTTACAAAACAGAAGTGATATAAGAAGGGCAGAGTATATGGAGAGTAAAAGAAAGGTGAAGAGAGTGGTGAGAAAGTGCAAAAGGAGAGCAAATGAAGAGTGGGAGAGGTACTGTCAAGAAATTTTACTGAGAATAAGAACAAATTTTGGAATGAGATAAACAGGTTAAGAAAGCCTAGGAATCAAATGGATTTGTCAGTTAAAAACAGAGTAGGGAGTTCGTACATGGGGAGCTGGAGGTAGTATTGGATAGATGGCAGGAATATTTTGAGAAACTTTTAAATGTCGATGAAGACAGGGAGGCAGTAATTTCATGCACATGCCAGGGAGGCATAACATCTTTTAGGAGTGAAGAAGAGAA
Organism: Cherax destructor; assembly: GCA_009830355.1. NCBI lineage: Eukaryota > Metazoa > Arthropoda > Malacostraca > Decapoda > Parastacidae > Cherax > Cherax destructor. The sequence continues at coordinate 38,662 of WNWK01011443.1, forward strand.
GGATGCGAGTATGGGGAGGTGCGTGAGGCATTACGTAGAATGAAAGGGGTAAAGCAGCTGGAACTGATGGGATTATGACAGAAATGTTAAAAGCAGGGGAGGGGGATATAGTGTTGAAGTTGTTGGTATTTTTGTTTAATAAATGTATGAAAGAGGGAAGGTACCTAGGGATTGGCAGAGTGTGTGTATAGTTCCTTTATATAAAGGGAAGGTGGACAAAGATTGTAAAAATTATGGGGAAAGAAGTTTACTGAGTATACCAGGTAAAGTGTATGGTAGGGTTATTATTGAAAGAAGTAGAGGTACGACAAGAGAACAAGATTGCAGATGAGCAAGGAGGCTTTAGAATGGGTAGATCATTGAAGCATATATGTGAACATATTTAGATAAAGGTAGGGAAGTTTTCATTGTATTTATTGATTTAGAAAAGGCATATGATAGAGTGGATAGGGGAGCAGTGTGGCAGATGTTGCAAGTGTATAGAATAGGTAGTAAGTTACTAAATGCTGTAAAGAGTTTTTATGAGGATAGTGAGGTTCAGGTTAGGGTATGTAGGAGAGAAGGAGATTTCTTCCCAGTAAAAGTAGATCTTAGACAGGTATGTGTAATGTCACCATGGTGGTTAAACATATTTATAGATGGGGTTGTAAAAGAAGTAAATGCTAGGGTGTTGGGGAGAGGGGTGGGATTAAATTATGGGGAATCAAATACAAAATGGGAGTTGACAGTTACTTTTTGTTGATGAAACTGTGCTTTTTGGAGATTCTAAAGAAAAGTTGCAATGGTTAGTGGACGAGTTTGGGAGGGTGTGTAAAGGTAGAAAGTTGAAAGTGAACATAGATAAGAGTAAGGTGATGAGGGTATCAAACGATTTAGATAAAGAAAATTTGGATATCACATTGTAAGGAGGGAGTATGGAAGAAGTGAATGTTTTCAGATATTTGGGAGTTGACTTGTCAGCAGATGGGTTTATGAAGGATGAGGTTAACCATAGAATTGATGAAGGAAAAAAGGTGAGTGGTGCATTGAGGTATCTGGAGACAAAAGAAGGGAATGTACGACAGTATAGTGGTACCAGTGCTCTATATGGGCGTGAAGCACAGGTTGTAAATGCTGCAGCGAGGAGGCGGAGGCAGTGGAGATGTCCTGTCTAATGGCAATGTGTGGTGTAAATATTAGCAGAGAATTCGTAGTGTGGAAATTAGGAAGAGGTGTGGAGTTACTAAAAGTATTAATTAGAGAGCTGTTGAGGTGGTTTAGTCATTTAGAGAGAATGGAACAAAGTAGAATGACTTGGAGAGCATATAAATCTGTAGGGGAAGGAAGGCGAGGTAGGGGTCGTCCCCGAAAAGGTTGGAGGGAGGGGGTAAAGGAGGTTTTGTGGGCAAGGAGCTTGGACTTTCGGCAAGCGTGCGTGAGCATGTTAGATAGAAGTGAATGGAGACGAATGGTTTTTGGGATCTGATGAGCTGTTGGGGTGTGAGCAGGGTAATATTTTGTGAAGGGATTCAGGGAAACTGGTTAGCTGGACTTTAGTCCTGGAAATGGGAAGTACAGTGCCTGCACTTTAAAAGGAGGGGTTTGGGATAGTGACAGTTTGGAGGGACTATTCTAAACTGTAGTATCTGAGCGCCTCTGCAAAGACAGTGATTATGTATGAGTGTGGTGAAAGTGTTGAATGATGATGAAAGTATTTTCTTTTTGGGGATTTTCTTTCTTTTTGGGTCACCCTGCCATGGTGGGACACGGCTGACTTGTTGAAAAAACAAAAATTAAGGCAAATGCCATGACGGCCAAAAAATATGACAGGGCAGATAGAAAGAATTTTTAAAATTAGTAATAATGCCAATGGTGACACTATTCAAAACATGGTGCTTTCTCATTAAGAATATTGTTCAGTGTTGATGGCCATGTTCAAGGCAGGAAAGAGATTTAGCAGCAGATTTACCAATAAGCAGACTAAGTGGTCCCTTAGGACTCCAACTGTTGAGGGGACGTAAAAGTTATCTACTTGTCTTCTACCCTTTGTGAGTCACAGCAGCAGTCATTTGGTATTGTCAAAGTAAGATGCTTAATTTTCAGTAATACCATGGATAAATGCTTTCATAGTTCAGATGATAGTTGTAGGTCATTTCAGCTGAATACAGTAGTGTCCCTAAATGTTCTACTTTGGGCCCCTGGGCCTCTAAATTCACTACTGAAGATATCAGAGCTGGAAGAGATGCAGAAGGGTGAAGAGATACCTGTTAACATATACATACATGGAAGATATTAGAGGGCCTTGTTACAAATCTGTATGCAACCGTAGCAACATATCAAAGTGAAAGATTTTGGATGTGTAAATGAAACCCAGTGAAAAGCAGGAGCTCCATGGGCAAAATAAAGGAACATTGTATCAACATCCATGGTCCAAGGCTATTCATACCAGCTATCAACAGATATCAGCAATATTTTTAGAACAAGTGTAAAGTTTTCAAGAGGAAACTAGATCACTTCCTTTGCAAATTGCCATATCAACCAAGCTGTGATTGATGTGTGGGCCAGTTGGTGACCAACAGCAAGAGCCTAGTTAACTGGGCAAGCTACAGAAAAGCCTGGCTGCATACTAGGCTGTGAGGGTAGAAAATTTTGAAACTAGTAACAAATGTATCAACAAGTGCCAATAAACCATTGGTGAAGTTGAAGAGGAGGTGGTTAGGTTAGGTAAGGTTTGTCAGGAAACAAGACAAGTGTTTCCTGACGTGGGTCTAAGTCAGATGATGAACCGGCATTGGAGTTTTTGGTCATCTGACCGAGGCCTTCTGCTGGCTTACCAGTCCACCCCTTTAAAAATTATGGTCATAATTATAACCATTTAAGATGTGGTGGTGTTATGTCGTCATTTGGTTGGTTTAACTAAGAAGCTGAATTGTCATCACAACTTGCCAGGTCCTAATGCTGGATTCTTAGTGAGTAATTAATCTTTCTTAAGATTAATTACTCAAAAAATTAGTCATTACTTCATTTCAAGGACCAAAGCTTGCAGTGTAATTTTATGTGATCTATTGTACCTTCTCTTAAAACTATGTATGGAGCCTTCCTCCACTACTCGCTCACCAAGATCATTCCACTTTCCAACCACTCTGAGACTGAAGAAATACATTGGTACCCCGAGTTTCTGCCACCTCCCAACTCTAACAATTATGTAAGTGTATTATTGTAAGTGCTTTTATAAGTGTATTTTTGGGGGTCTGAAACAGACCAATCTAATTTACATTATTCCTTATGGGTACAAATTTGTTCAGTAATGGCACTTGAACAGCCTCTTGGATTGAATTATGGCCGAAACTCGGGGTTCCACTGTACTTCATAACTTCCCTGTGGTTTATTTTTGCCTTGAACTTCCAGCAGTGTCCCCGAGTTCCTGTTTCTCGCCTTAAAGCAACCTATCCTTGTCTTCCTCATCAATTCCCCTGAGTATTTTGTATGTTGTTATCATGTTACCACTGGTTCTTCTATCCTCCAATGTAAATGAGTGTGTGGGTGTGTGTCTGTATATCTCTCTGTATGATTCTCATTTGCTTGATCTTACTCTCACTTAATTAATTATTGTTATTTTTTCACTCTTATTTTTGTGGCAGACTCACACCGGTGACCGTCCTTTCATGTGCCAGTATTGCCATAAGTGCTTCTCAAGGAAAGACTACCTGAAGCAGCACGAACGTATTCACACAGGAGAGAAGCCCTATGCATGTGACATCTGTAGTCGCGCGTTTACTCGTAAGGAGGGTCTTACCGATCACATGCGGTGCCATTCAGACTTCAAAGCCTTTTCTTGTGAAACCTGTGGTAAGAGCTTCAAGCAAAAATGTGGTCTACGTTTCCATAAAAGAAACTATAAACATTAGCTATCCTAATGATCTGCAAGACTGAAGACACTTTTTACAGGTTTTTAACAAACAAGTGTTTATGAGAGAGATTTCACTTACTACTACAAGTCATTCAGTTGCTTGCTGGGCAGTTTTTGTATGAAGGTCAATGAGTTTTAATACTTTTAATAATTGGTCAAATTATTTGGGTAAGTGTATCAGGAATGATTAAATTTCATGCATTTGCTTTATACTGTAATATTGTTTGATATACTATGCGTATTGGCTTACACTATATGTTCACTTCAACATTATGCATTCTTTTCATTTTATAATTAACTATGACATTTATAATTAATAACAACATAGTAAAGTATCACAAATAACATACACTGAAAAGTGAAATTATTTGATGTTGAATGATGGAGGTATTCTGGCACATTTACAAGACCAACTTTGTATTGTTTATTTTGTCATGGGGTGCTATCATAACTTTTTATTTTTTTGACCTCTTCACCTCTTACTGTAGATTGTTCACCACAGATTTCCACAATTGTCTTCATAAATCTGAAAGTATTATGTTTTTATTTTGTAAATAGTGTATTGAAAAGTATTTATTATTGCTAAGTTATTTTTTTTAATATCTCAAGACCACTTTGTTTAGTGATGAAGTAATTCTGTGTGCTTTATTCCAAAACTGTTATTTTATAATCAAAACTTTTAGTCTATATGTGTACCTTAAGTAATTAAATGTGTGAAATTTAATTATTCATAACATATCACATTGATATATTTGTATTTGTTGAATTCAGTTTGGATGCCAGTAGGCTCATATCTCCACAAGCAGAATTTGAAGAGGGTCTTACTTTTAAGAATAATTTATACACTTCATCTGATCTCAAATGCATGCAGCCAGTGTGAACTTACAAGAGCCGTTCTGAATTGTGAAAGTACGAGTCAGTAACGTAAGACAGCACTGTAAGGTATGCATTGTTTAGTATGTCAAGATTACAGTCTCACAGTATTTTTTAGTCGCAATTTTGAACTGTGTGTAGAATATTATTTTGTATAAGCATTCTTCCATTATTTTATACTTTTCATGCAACACTCTTGAATATACAAAACAGCCATGGGGGGAGTTGATTGATAGCTCTAGACCTTTCATGTTACAATCAACACATCATCAGGACCCTGTAGTGTTGTAGAAAAAAATAGGAATTCCAAGCAAATATGTTAAGAGGAAAGTGTATCTGCTCAAAACGCTTCCTCTGAACGTATTTCCTTGGAATTCCAACATTTTTCTGCAACATTGTAAGCTCCTGATGAGGTGTTGATTGCAATACGAAAGGCCTAGAGCTATCATTCAACTCCCCCCATGGTTTTTTACATTTTGTATCGCTTGTTCGCGATTATTGCATATCTCTTGAATATATTTTAAGTAACATAGAAGTAGCTTCCATAAATATGTATGTGCACCAGTACTAAATCAAAGACAAGTGAAGAAAGCTTTTATTCAAAGTAATGTAGATAAATGGTTCAGAGAACCCTCAAGTTGATCAATTAGACACATGTGCAAAGACAGCATATGTGTGTGATTCACCAAGTTACTTTAAATGGCTGTGACTGAGCCAGACATTATTTTGAATGATAAATTAGACACATGTGCAACACTTGGGTATATTCATTGTGGAAACATTTCACCACATACTGACTTCATCAGTCCAATACAAAGAAGAATAGCGAAGATCAGAAGGAGTTTGAAGTAATCAGTCCCTCAGCCTGGAGGGCTGAGGGTAATGTTTGTCTCAGTCATAGCCATATCGAGTAACTTGATGAACTACACACGTACCATCTTTGTTACTTACCTATGATCTTATTAACTTGAAAAAGCTTTCACTGATCCAAACATTTTAATAAAAGCTTTGTTTCTACATGTCTTAGATATAGTGTGTGTCAGCTTACTGCCTCTTTCACACCTACATCACCACTATATGAGTAATTATTGATTTGAAATTACCATTATATTGAAAGTTTTCCAGCCCTTTCTGTTTTGAAAATCTGTCATTTATTAGAAAGTTAAGGAACGGCTGCCAGTGTTGATAATAGCTGCCGGCCCAAGAAATATGTACAGTACTGTGTGAACATTCATCATTACTCAGTAGATAAATACTAGTGTAATACATGTACTTAAAACATATAACATTGACTTAATATTGCCAAAAAATATGCAGATTATGACTTTCTAGAAAAATGTGTTGAGCATTGTATTGATAGTCCATGGAGCCTGGCAAGTGGCAACTTGCATTTGTATAATCTTGCATATGGAAAATCATAGTTTGAAATGAAAACATTCCATTTACATACATATGCATAAACATACATACATATGCACATATTTAAAAAAAATTAACACTGGCTGTCTCCCACTGAGGTTGGGTGACCTGAAAAAGAAGAAACATTTTTCTCTGTCATTCATTCTATCACTGTCTTGCCAGAGGTGTGCAATACTACAGTTCAAATATCCCTCCAAACTGCAAATATCCCCACCCGTCCTTTAGAGTGCAGGCACTGTACTTCCCACCTCCAGGACTCAAGTCTGGCTAACTGGTTTCCCTGAATCTCTTTACAAAATGTTACCTTGCTCACACTCCAACAGCTCATCAAGTCCCTAAAACCATTTGCCTCCACTCGCTTCTATTTATCACACACAGATTACTTCAATACTTTACAAATATTGGTCAGAATGTGTGGAGCAGTGGCAGGTGGGGTCACCTGTTGTCTCCAGTTTCATCACTCCATCGGCCTTAGACTACAAAGAAAACAATCTAACTTCATGTACATTTATTTTCTTCATAAAAAAATTGCTGAACTTTGACCTGACCCAAGGCCAGCATCCGAGAGTAAAAACTCAAAACTCATCAGAGTTCTGAAATCCTGATGATAAAGAAAAATACTTACCATTTACAAAAAAAATATTTGGCATTATTCATGGAATGTGCTTGGGTGGCAATCACCCAAACACAGTACGTACAAGGAATCTCCCTCCACAACATAAAGGTTACTAAACTTTGGGGAGGTGGGTGATGACACAGATCATAATAATGCTTATTCATGTTAGTAAGGGACTTGATTCAAGGAATTGGACTTTTCCTCCTTAACCTGGATCTAACTCATTTGCATTCATTCCCTAGGCACTGTATGACCCCAATAAATTTATTACTTCCCTTAAATGTAAGACAGTAATAATTCATTCTACTGTACATTGATTTGTGCAACACACCTTGTCACAAAGGTCCCTGCATCACCTTTATTATATAGGTCCTTGCATCACCTTTAGTACATAGGTCCCTGCATCACCTTTAGTACATAGGTCCCTGCATCACCTTTAGTACATAGGTCCCTGCATCACCTTTAGTACATCGGTCCCTGCATCACCTTTAGTACATAGGTCCCTGCATCACCTTTAGTACATGGGTCCCTGCATCACCTTTAGTACATAAGGTCCCTGCATCACCTTTATTATATAGGTCCCTGCATCACATTTAGTACATAGGTCCCTCCATCACCTTTATTATATAGGTCCCTGCATCTCCTTTTATATAGGTCCTTGCATCACCTTTATTACATAGGTCCTTGCATCACCTTTATTACATAGGTCCCTGCATCACCTTTATTACATAGGTCCTTGCATCACCTTTATTACATAGGTCCTTGCATCACCTTTATTACATAGGTCCTTGCATCACCTTTATTACATAGGCCCCTGCATCATCTTTATTACATAGGTCCTTGCATCACCTTTATTACATAGGTCCTTGCATCACCTTTTTTACATAGGTCCTTGCATCACCTTTTTTACATAGGTCCTTGCATCACCTTTATTACATAGGCCCCTGCATCACCTTTATTACATAGGTCCTTGCATCATCTTTATTACATAGGTCCTTGCATCACCTTTATTATATAGGCCCCTGCATCACCTTTATTATATAGGTCCTTGCATCACCTTTATTACATAGGTCCTTGCATCACCTTTATTACATAGGCCCCTGCATCACCTTTATTACATAGGTCCCATCCAGTCATCCATGGCATCCTCTTCCCACCACCATCACTAAAAGTGTACAGTGCCGGGGGAAGCTCGAAGGTCAGATATATTTATCATTGAAGCATGTTTGAACTAATGTTTCCAGCAAAATGTAATAGTAAATGCCCTATATTTTCCCATACAGTATTAAGTGAAACATGACAAGCAGTACGACACTTTGTGGCTCCACCTCCCACCCACCCATATACATATTGTTTTTTCTCTTACAGCCTGAGGTAAAACAACACTGTTGTTTATAGTTATTACTTGAAGTACAGGTATTTAATTAAGCTAAAATATTATTTTTGGCAAAATACAATGCTGTATGGCTCTTGATCACTATCTCAATATTAAGATGCCACAACACCTGTAACACTACAATAAGAACACAAGACACTGTGTTGATCTTGAGGCAGGATGGCAGCTAGTTAGTGGCACTGAGCTATAAATTGGACAGACCTTTATTTAACTATGTATGTTTCTAAAATCCGTGTAATTTTTGCTCGGAAAATTTGTTTATTTCTTTAAACGTAGATAAGTTGCAAAGAGTGAGACCATTTATACATACAATTTTTTTCCCCCCAGTTACTATTAGCCATGTTTCATACCTAAATATACCAGGGTAATGAAGGAAGAAAAAGGGTAAATTCAAATATAATTTATATGCAGGGCTAAGTAATAGCACTCTATAAAGTAGGAAATTTCCAGCACAATCGGTAACCTTGATAAATTTTCTTATCAAATCCACGTGTCTTTCTGGCATTATCATAAAATTCCATACTAGGCATGCTTTCTTTCAAGATTTGCTCATTTCTCTCACTAACAAATCTTGACTTTATTCACTTCTTTCTTTACCCTCTGACACTATTTTCTTTGTATTTCACCTTTGTTTTGCTCTTACTGTAAGTAATGCTCACTAATTTATTGCTCTATTAAATAGTTGTTTATCTAAAACCCTGTCCTCCTCCCTTTTATTCACTATAGTAAAAGAAAATTGTAAGTATCTATGAGCATTTGACTGGGACAAAGGTATGAAGATTTTACTGACATCTTGAATAGTTTCTAAAAGAAAAAGATATGCTGTGATGACCCTTCTCTAAAGTATGAACTTAATTAATCTACCAGGTGGTATAGTTCAAAATAGAACCACTGTAGATAAAACTACATCTTGGCTTAAGCTTTTCATATAGCAGAGATTTTTCCTTCTGAATGTACGTTTTGCGGGTCTTATAATTCAATTATGAACTGGAAAAGTGTGTCTAATAACAAAATAATATACATTATAAATTTGCTTGAAGTGGTCATCCACTGGGAGGCCTAGTCTGGGAATCGGGCCACTGGGATGTTGACTTGCGGAACACATTCTTGGTAAGCTCCAGGTAGTTCATTATCATCATTTATATCAGTGGAGACTGTCTCATTTGAAGAACACAAAGGCACAATACCATGAATGGAACAATGCACAAATAACCTCACATGTATACATTTCTTTCTCCTATGTGTGGGTTATTTGTGTACTGTCTCATTTGAGATAAAACTGCTTAAAGATTCAGGCACTGCAGGCTTTGTACAAAGGACTGTCTGTCACTTTCCTTAAAAGAGTTGCCACCCATGCTCAAGTGGAGAAAGTGGTCTCTCTGGCCAGTCATAAGTGAAAAGAAGGTATGCTTGATAATTTGGTCTTTCAACTTTGAAGCAGTGCAAGTCCTCATCTAATGAAATTCTAGGTGTTGACTTTTTATTTTTCTCCAAAATTAGTGTCAAATGGTTTTGCTGACTGTCTTGATATATATTTGATAGTCAATTTTGTCATATTTTTAAAGTATTTAAGAAAAATGTGATACCAAGTGACTCCAACAGTTTGTGGGCCTCTTCATATTTCTTTATCTCAGTTATTTTTTTCCACAGCCAGAAAAAAAAACTGGCTAAATCAGATCTAATATAAAGTGCAGCATATTTACCAGACAAAATCATCCAGCATATTAAGTTCTTTACAGTCGTATATAACATGCTTCCTTTTATTCATAAAACATCTGCCTTGTGTGCAGTATACACAGTAAGGACAAATCATTGAGTGTCTTCTGTTTCAAGGACAGTATTTCTGTTTATGACACTCTAAGTTGTGAATACATGTATAAAAGTACAGTATGTATGTCTGCATAATGACACTGTCACTAAGTTTGGCATTTGCAAGAGAAAAAAACCAAAAGGTGTTTCCCAGAAATACACAAACTGTACATTTAGTTTGTGTTGTGGTGGATTTTTTAAAAAATTCACTCTTCAATTATTGTTGGTTTCATCTTATTCTTGGGTGTTGAAACATATTACTGAACTCCTTTGGGAGGTCACTGCACTCTCTCTCTCTTTAAGATGATGTTAGGTGCTATTCCAGTGCATGATTGTCACAGAGCCAGCTTAGGAGCAAGCTAACATGGCACTGGCATAGGGTGCCAAAGTTTATGGGGTGCAAAAAAATTAAAGAGTAGTGGAAAAAGATAAAATGTTGCTATCAGTAAACAAGAAATAAAGGAACAGTTTAGAAGAAAGAATTCTACTTAGAAAATTAGAGTGCAGAATGTGAGAGAGGCATGGGAGGAGTGAGTTGTTGCCACATTGAATGAAATAAACCATAAAATTATCCATACAAAAATATTTGTTAACAAAAAACATACAGTATATAAAAGATGGGATGTGAGTGGGTGCAAAAGCAAAATTAGGTCAGGGTTCCGCAAATCAGAACTGTCAGAAAGTTGTTCTAACATCGTGCTGATCATTAACTCTTTCTGTGTCCGGACACTGGCTTTGAAACCAGTGTCAGTGCCACTCAGCTCACTCAGATAAGTTGTGAGTCGTAAATTTGGGCCTAGATATAAGAGAATGGGTCTATGCAGTAAGTGTCCACCATATAAAAAAAAAAATCCTGCAGCACAGTGCATAGTGAAGGAAAACTGCAACAGTGTTTTTGGTTTAAAACAGCAATTTTATGTTGTATTTTTATATAGTTTTTATCATTGTATTCATGGTTTCTTGGTCTCATTTGATAGATTGGAAGATATATTACAGAAATAGAGATGATTTTGATTGGTTTGAGGACTGAAAATAGCTTGAAATTGAGTTCAAGGTATGTAGCAGAAATATTCAATTTTTGCCAATATTCCAGAGTAAATAAATAACGTCACTCATCCAATACGCATCCAACTGGTCGGTCTAATATGAGTTCACAAATACACTTGACATTATTTATGCAATTATTTCAATAATGCATAACAATAAATCTATTTTTTGTGTGAATAAAAATTGAAAATTGAATTCATGTGTAAAGCCTGGGAACATAACTAATGAACAGAGGAAATGTTATTTTAGTGCCAGGAATGCCTGCAATGTTTATTCTGGACCCTATTTTGAAATTTGGGTCCATCATTTGTAATTTGGGCCAAATTACCAGTTTCTGATCACTTATTAGGTAGTTAAAATAGTTGATTAGGCAGTTTCTTGTGCTCAATTGATAAAATGGAAGATATATATATATATTTTTTTATACACTAGTAAAATAGCTTAAGAATTTGGTCAACTGGAAGAATGTAATTGGCCTAAAATAGGACTCAAAGTGGGCAAAATTGCCGGTGCATAAATATCGCTGGCACAGCAAAATTCGCGAAAGCATAATTTTGTCAGTTTTCCATCAAATTTTTTACTTTTGTTTTATTACTTTCAAAAAAGATTCTCTACCATTTCATAAGAAAAAATAACAAAAAAATTATTGAAAATTCTTGGACACTGTGGACACTTTCCAGATTAGGGTCTGGACACTCAAGGTTAACCCGTAAATGTAGCATACCTACGAATAAAATTTCTGTATGCGTAGAAAAAATTTTAAAATAAAAAAATTTACAGTTTGAAAGAGTACATTTTTTCAAAGTAGAATAAAACAATGGAATAAAATTGGATGAAAACTTATGATTTTATGGGGTGTTGAAGTTAGCAAAATTATCTCCCAACGGCATAAATGTGGCAACGATATTTACGATTTACTGACGCCGAATTTTTTGTTGCTTTCAGTTTTTTACTGTGTGGTGTTTTATGATATTAGATGTATTTCAAGGTCTTTTAGTACAGTAAACATTCGTGATTGTTGTGGGTTACATTCCTGAAAAATTTATTACCAACAGTTTCTGCCTTGGCGAAGCCGGTTGTTGACTCGCTTAAAACATTTTTCTTTCTTTCTTAACAGTAGTGATATAGAATAACAAAAAGTTGATGAATTAGACACATGCAACATCTGAATATCTTTATTTTGAAGAGATTTTGCTAACCAGTGCCTTTTTCAATTCACTAGCGCTTAGCCAGTGGAGATAGTGTGAGCATTTATGACCCTCAAAACCTTCAGCACTTACAACAACATGCACTATATTCATTGCACACACTTTTTTGAAATTGGGTCAAAAGTGACGAGGAAGAGATTTAGCCTGCCTTTCATTACTTCTCCTTGTCTTTGTTGCTATAGAATTGTTTAGATGTAGTTGATGTGGCCCTTATCAACCAAAATGACCACCTGTAGCCTTCATCTTTGCTATATCAAACACTACACAATTTTCTCTTTTAGTAACTTTTCCACAATTTATTATCAGTCACCAACATATTACACAATTATATAAATGTAGCTAGCATAGATAAATAACTGCTTAACCCTTTCATTGCCGTGTATGTAAAACTATTTTATTGATGCTAGTGTTGTTCACACAGATCTACCTTTTTAAAGCATAGCGCTTCATATTTTGTGAGCAATAAATTTTAGCCTAGAAATGAAAGAATGGGTCTGAGCAGTGAGTGGGCATATATAAAAAAAATCTGAAAAGCAAACCACCGACTTCTTGTCTGGTTTAAAATAGCAACTTTGTTTTCTAGTTTCTGGATATCTGGAAGATATACTGGCTGGTTTCAGGGCTGGAAGTAGTTTGAAATAAGGCTCAAAATAGCAGAAATATTCATTTTTTATTTTTTTTTTTTTATTGTTTTTACTAGGTCTGCTTCAGCTATTGGAATGATCTAAACCATGATCACTCAGCCTTGGTTATGTTATATTATCTGAGAAATATGGTAAAACTTCAGCTTTTGTGATGATGGATTCAAAATGGCAGGCTAGTGTTATGTGGGATAGGCCTGGGGACAATTAATGAAGAGAAGAGAGGATGAGTTACTTTAGTGGTTGTAATGCTACAGTGTTTATTTTGGAAAAACTATTGCAGAAATATAAAATTTTATTATTTGCAGTAGCCATCTTTGATTGTACTGCCTGGGAGGGTCACCCCAGTACATCTTTTTTTAAGTCTTTGTCCCAGTGAATTGGTCATAGATTCTAATGATATTCTTCTACTACTAGTACTGTGCATAAATAATCCAGCAGACTTTGTTTGTTGTACACTTCAACATCATTCACATACTGCAGCTATTTTTCTATTTAAAATATGTATTGTCTCTTACTATCTTTCAAAGCTTGACAGTAAAAGATCCCCACCGATATTTACGTCCAATTTTTGTACTTCACCTTGCTCAAGAGTGTCTCCATTTTTCTGATTTAGTGCTCCAAACATTTTATTCTTGGTCTAAAATTCCTAAACCAATGCTTAACACTGCTTAGAATCTTTCTGCTTTTCTTACCTCTAGGTGCATAAATGCTTGACTTGCCTGTTACCCACTTACACATTAATCAACACCATTCTCGGATTAAAATAGTTTTCCATCCCATTCTTGAATGAAAATAGATATCTTCTTCTTTCAACACGTCGGCCGTTTCCCACTGAAGCGGGGTGGCCCAAAAGGAAAAACAAAAGTTTCTCCTTTTACATTTAGTAATATATACAGGAGAAGGGATTACTAGCCCCTTGCTCCCGGCATTTTAGTCGCCTCTGAAAATAGATATACGTACGTATAATTAAATTTCTTTCCACAATTGTTCATTTAATAGTACCATCACACTTTTAGCTCTTACTCATGTATGTAACTTCCATTCCAACACTCGACGCTTTCAATGACCATTTCACTTAGTGCTTGTGTATTGTTTACCTTCCTTCATACTTTTAATCAGTCCTCTCTTGAACTACTTGTTTACCCTCATTCATATTTTGAATGAATCCTTTCTTTAACTTTGTTTGACATCCATACATTAAATTCAGCCTCAGATATTTTCTGTTGCATCATTACTTGCAGGGAAAGGCATAAGCAGCTCCTTGCTCTAGGCAATTAATGACAATGACTGTAATGGAAGGATCTTAACCCAATTTTTATTTATAATTGGCTTATGTAATTATGGATCAAGTGAACCACTTGGTGCCTGGTAACAAGTCTTTGTATCACGGTATTCTTTATAGGGATTTGAAGCTTTGTCTCCTTAGGAGCAATTGTCATGATTAAATTATTATTGTATTTTAAATTTTCATGGATCTTGTGTTTGTTAAATATTAGAATATTTCAATCATATTGTTTTTGGTTTGGTACACACTGCATGTGCTTGGCAATCAGAAACTGTGTTGTCCAGTGATTTAGGGATGTGTAGCCCACTTGTAACAAGACAATTTTATATTTATTGATGTAATTTTGTATTATATTTTATAGATAATTTAGCAAGGTTTCAAATGATTTTTAATTTTGTATACAAATTCCTTGAAGTGATGGATTGTGCTGTTCTGATTTGGAGCTTTGTATCCTCCTGGTGGCAATTTTAAAGCTAATGTATTGTATATTATTGTTTTTTAAGGAATGGATTTATCATAGGAAATATAGAATGGTGAGAGTACAGTACTGCACTTGCATATTGAAGAAATAATGTGAGTATTAGAGATAATACTTCTGTAGTAGACACATGACTTGTGGAAATCAGACGCACATGCACAATCCAGACTTTTATTGAAGGGGAATCTTTGCTACTGGTGTTTTTTCAGTCCTATGATTGAAAAAGCCACCAATGGCAAAATGCCTCCTTTAATAAATGCCTTAATCATGCATGTTTGTTTTATTCTCATAGTGTGTTGGTATTAATATTCCTGTACTTGTACAGAGATGTGACATGCTTTCTGAAAGTATAGCTAAAGTATCAGCATTTAATTTGAGGGTAGACTTTTTTTTTTTTTTAGTTGAACTGTAGTTTTTGGATGTGGTGAGAGAAGACATATGCTGCTGAAGAGGATTTTCTTATGAGAGGTAGGACTTTTATAGATGAATAATAGTTTTATAATAGGTATAGGATTTTGCAGGTGATATTTGACACGTGGTGGCTATAGTACTGTACAATACCTACATAGTTGAGCTAGGATTTTGTAGTGCAGAAAATTATGTGATGGAGATAGAATTTGGACTTGGATAGAAGAAGTAGAAGTTTTGCATTTGAGATAGGATGTTAATAGGAATTAAACTTGGGTTGGTGAACTAGTATATTTCGTTATACAGGAGAGACCTTTTCTTTTTTTCAACGAACCAGCTATGCCCCACCGAGGCAGGGTGACCTAAAAAGAAAAATGAAAGATTTTCTTCCTAAATTTAGAAATTTGGAAATTGAAAGGGTTACTAGCCCCTTGCTTCCGGCATTTTAGTTGCCTTTTATGACATGCATGGCTTATGGAGGAAGAATTCTAGAAGAGACTTGTTTACTGGAAATAAGAGAGGGCAGTGGTAGTGGTTATATGACATTTGTAGTGGATCTAGGATGCGGATAGCCATATGATCATAGACTTTAGTACACTGGACCCCTGGATTTCATCAATAATTCTTTTCAGAAGGCTGTTTGAGTGCCGTTACTGAACAAATTTGTTCCCATAAGGACGAATGTAAATTAGATTAGTCCGTTTTGGACCCCCAAAAATACACTTACACAATTGTTCGAGTTGGGAGCAGTACGAAATCCGGGGGTCCACTGTATATATGAGATTTGGGTACAAAAAAAAAATCACATTTGTTCATTTCATTCAGTAACCTTCAGCATTGTGTAGAAAAAGATCAGAATTGGACCTGCATCAGGACAGTCCCTAGGATTGACTCACTATCTAGATTACAATCTAGGTAGTATTAGTTAACTTCCAATTAAATGACTAACATTAATAAAAACAATTAATTTAAAAATGAATTTAAAATTTAAAAAGATGTATTGAATGTGAAAATAGGCACATATAGATAGAGTGGTACTATGGAGCAAGAAATTACATAAAGTTCAGTATCAACACATTAGTAGACAAATATACTTGGAGAAAATTTTGGCAAAATAGGCTTCAAAATGAATCAGGATGTCATAGGACTGCAATTTTCTTGTTCTTGGCATTTACAAAAAAAAAAAAAAAGAAAAATTGGGAAAGATGCAGGATGATTTATTTTCTTGGTTGTATAGAAATTAAAGTGAGGAATACAAATTACATTGAAAGATATACGTCTGCTAGGGCATTGTTATTATTATGGCAAGCATGAAAGTTTTATTGAACAAAACCAGTATGAATTAAGAGTCTGGGAAAAGTAGTTTTAGCAGATGAAAATGGAAGGATGGATTGGAAGGAGAATGTGTTTATGAAATAAAATTAAGTAGACAATCAGAAAGATCTTGAGGCTTATTGTAACTCTGAACAAGACCAGAAACTTTAGTAAAGTCATATTGTGGAGATGTATCTTGAGTTAACTTTCAAGTGCAAATGTCTATAATAGTTTTTTTTATGCATTTATGATCTACCTGAATTTCCTTATGCATAGGTGCCATTTAATTATTGTAGTAACTTGGTGAAGCAGATACTTGCACATCAATGATGAAACAGTATCACATTTACATCAGAGTTTCTCAGTGTTCTGTTTAGGCAGGAATTATCAGTGTAATATACATGGAATGGCTGCTCCACTTTTTATATTCATCATTTATTGCACATTTAAAGTACAATTGGGCACAACAATTGTATAAAACATTTATTCTAACCCTGCAGCTCGCCTACTTATCTGTAGGTTATATCAGAAGTATGCAAATATTTTTTTAATAGTCGTAATTTTAAAACTAATTTTTGTGCTATTTAAAATTTACAAGCACTATTAGTAGTGAGTTCATGCCTTCCAAATTTTGTATCCACTTGAAAAGTTTCCTAGTGATGCTTGACTGGTGTCTGTGCTTGTAAGCAATGTGCATTCTGACCTTTAATGTCTCAGTTAATACAGTTTCTAAATATAATTATAGATTTTATAGCATAATGAAGGTACAGAGCATCATAAGTATGCTTTTTTGTTATTTAGTATGCCGGTAACTGTGCCATTGAAGAGTTAAGTTCTTTTTCTGTTACCGATTTTTGATCTGGCCCTGAGTTAAACTGGTGCCATACATCAGTCATGTGTCCCCTATAAGATATATATTATGATTGAAATCAGAAATGGTTCACAGCCACCTTGCATGTTAATCACAAGCAGTGCCTATCAGTATGCCAATATGTTGAGCCTTAAATAGCAAATTAAAATATACAATGGATTTTCTATTTTGCTTTGAAAACCAGTCAAGAGGGTCACTCTGAGAATATTGTTACCACTTTGTATGATGGAACTTTGTATCAATGCAGATATATAACACTGATGGTTATATTAATGTGATATTTTGTATTATTTCCTCAATTTCTTCATTCATACAGAGTGATTCATACATTACCACATTTCATGGAGTTTGTGCTATATACAAAAGTTCAATTTGTATTCTACAGCTTCTGTTGGCAAATAAAAAATTCTGCCACTTTCATCCCTTCCCCTGTCCACTTGTCATAAGCCACTCTTCTCCTTCTACCCTGAAACTACAGTATCTATGCCCTGCTGCCTTTATGTGTTGACTGAGAATGCACTTTCTTACATGCAGCAATGATCCATTACCTAGTCTTACAATACAGTTCTTGAACAAATGGCTTGATATTTTTGTATATAGTAGGGTTAATGAAATTGCCATGTTTAGCTAGGTTTTACAGTCACTTGTCTTAGTCTTAGGTTTAAGCTTACATGTGATAGGTTTAATTTAATAATACCTATTTTGGCAAATAAACTGAAATTTTACTAAAGAGTTTTCTTAATTCAAGTAAATATAAGAGTACTGTACTTTGGTTGAAAATTAAATTGTAAGGTGTTGTAGCTAATGTCATGATGGTGTGTGTCACTTGTTGGTCCTGGGAAAAGAGAGGGATAAGGCAATTCCCTGTAATCTAGGGAAAAGGGGTGATGGGTAATTTCTTGCAGATTCAAGGGAAAGGGGGTGATGAGGTAATTTCCTGTAGATCCATGTGGAAGGGGATGATTGGGTTATTTCCTTTAGATTCAGGGGAAAGGGGTGATGGGGAAATTCCCTGGAGATCCAGGGTAAGGGGGCAATAAAGCAATGCCCTGCAGATATAGGAAAAAGGTGATGGCAATTTCTTTTGTAAGCAGACTGAAGACAGAGTTTGAGGACAGCACGTTTACACACACCCTCACCCATAGCCACATATTGCAGGTGTTCCTGCACCTATCTGTGTAACTTGTGGTGTGCAGCTGACCGGGCTTCAGTGTTTCTTGTTTATGTTGTGGTTTTTATAATTATGGGGGTGCTTGTAGGGACCTCAGGGAACCTTTAAGAAAGTTTTTCAACACTGACAATTTTTTGGAGTTTTTAACTGGTACTTGTCATTTTTATTTTAACTTGATGTGATAGCATTTATTCATTCTTGTGTGAATTTTGTTATACAGATATACTTGATTTAAGGAACTTTGCTTTAGAGCACTTTGCCAATACGGAGCTTTTCAATTCTATTCATGTTTATTATTCTTGGCACCATTTTATCCGTTCTCAGTCTGTTTACAGCATTTGTGCACTTCATGTCTCAGTGTCATATTCTGGCAACTTTTCAAAATTGTTTAAACTTTTTTACTTGTGTTATTGTTATTATTGTAATTATTAATTACAGTACATTGGCCCCTAGGTTTAATGCTAGTGAAAAGAAGAGTTGCAAGCCTCTTGCTTTAAATCATAAGCTAGAAATGATCAAGCTTAGTGAGAAAGGTATGTTGAATACTGAGATAGACCGTAAGCTAGGTTTGATGCACCAAACAATTAGCACAGTAGTGAACTCAAAGGAGAAGTTCTTGAAAGAAATTAAAAGTGCTGCTCCATGAATGTTAATAATAACCAATTTTTTTTTTTTTTTAATACCGCCATCTCCCACAAAGGTAGGGTGATGGCTGGTGTCTTAAAACAAAAATTCTGGCTATTATGTATTAACATTCATAAGAATAACTGGAAAAACATAACCAGATTATAGTGATATATAAGAGATATGAGCTCAGAAACAAAATGAATTCAAATCTGAAACAAAATTTGTTGTGCAGACAGTTCTGTACTACAAGAGGGCCCCGTATATACAGCACCCTCTTTATGGTGCTCCACATTTTCGTTGGCTTTCAGTTAAGCCATTCATTATGGCTGTTCCACTGTTTTCATACAACAGTTGCGTAAGGGAAGGGCAACCAGCACCATATTTTAAGTATGTATTGTATGTACAGGAGAGCCCCAATTTACAGTGGTTTTCAATTATATCCATTCTTCATTTATTCAGACTTCCTTCAATAAATATATGTACAGTGGACCCCCGGTGTTCGTCCTGCTCAAAACACGCCCTTTTATGTAAGTGTATTTTTTTAAATGCTTTTATAAGTGTAGTTTTGGGGGTATAAAAGGACTAGTCTACTTTACATTATTTAAGGAATAATTCGGGTTTGTAATGGCACTTGAACAGCATTCTGTTACAAAATGGACGAACACCGGGGGTCCACTGTATACTCCACTCACTATAAGCTAAGGATGAAAATATTTTAAGGCAAGTAATGTGTACTGTGTATGCATTTTTTAGGCTTAATATGTGAAAAAAGGGCTATGATTCAGTTTACAGCAATATTTGCTTCACAGCAGTAGCCTAGAACCTAACTTGCTGTATAAGTGGGGCCCTCCTGTGTTTTCAGTTTCAAGATTTTCATGATTTCTATGTAACTCTCCACAAAGTTGTATTAATAATTGTATAGTTAAGTACATGATTTGTTCCTTATACATTAGCACCTCAGTATTCCACGTTTACAGTGTTTTGCCACTTTGAAACCATTTAATTATTTATGAATAAGTGACTAGCTCTTCCAACAGCAGGACTACTTATTATGGCAGAGGCACAGGAGAAGAGTTTAACAGAACGTGGTGTTGCACTTGGTGGTAGATGGTAAACATCTCAATGCCTTGCACACACTCGCATCCTTATGTTAGCCACTTTATTTTTTCCCTCTCTTGGTAAACAGTCATGTGTCATGACTGGAAAGTGCAAGAGTACCGATACTCAATTGCCACAGGAGAGTGCAAGAGTACCGTTAGTGATACTCAAGTGCCACAGGAGAGTGCAAGAGTACCGTTAGTGATACTCAAGTGCCACAGGAGAGTGCAAGAGTACCGTTGGTGATACTCAAGTGCCACAGAAGAGTGCAAGAGTACCGTTGAGTGATACTCAAGTGCCATAGGAGAGTGCAAGAGTATCGTTGGTGATACTCAAGTGCCATAGGAGAGTGCCGGTGGTGATACTCAAGTGCCACAGGAGAGTGCAAGAGTATCGTTGATACTCAAGTGCCACAGGAGAATGCAAGAGTACCAGTAGCAAAACTCAAGGGCCACAGAAGAGAAAGTCTTTGATCTTTGAAATGAAACTAGATTTTACAAGGCATTCTGAAATGAGCGAGAGAGCGGCTATCATTGTTTGTGTGTATAGTGTAGTTAGGTCAACCATTGCAACTATTAATAAGGATGAAGTTGATATTTTGGACCACTTTAAAGGCTCTGCATCAATCTCCTAAGCTTTTAAAATTCCTGAGAAATATCCAGATTCTCCTCAGCCAATATCATCATTCTTCGAAAGCCTCTAAATGAGTCAACCTAAAATAAGCAAGAAACATCCTTCCAGTGAGCAAGAGAGGATCAACACTCAAGGTAAAGTGCTGGACACAATATTTTGTAAAATATTTTATTTATTGAATTTTGGTTTATTGTTTAATATGTATGCTTAGTACAAATATGGTTTTGTTAGGTATCGTTGAAGGGGCAACTTTAATGGTTGCCTTAATTTTTTTCCTTTTTCGTTTTCCTTTTTTTTCAGCATCAATGGACATCTTGCAGCAGTGTAGGGCGACCCAAAGAGAAAAAAAAATGTTCAAAATTATTCATTAAGTCTTGAAAAAAATGTGTTGAGATCATAATTCAGATTACCCTCTGATTGCAACATCCATTCACAACACAAGAAGGCCTCATCTGATCAGCTTCAGATTTTCGATGCTGGTGTGTAGTATTATTATTATGTAGTAGTATTATAATCAAATAGAAGCGCTAAACCACAGGGGTCATACAGTGCTGCAGGTTATTGCAGGATGCAGGGAGAATGGGTTGTAAGGAGATGGATGATTAGTAGGGTATGGAGTGCAGCAAGAGATTGAGGTAGAAGGGACTGAGGGAGGTGTTAGAGGTATAATCTTCAGAGTTTGTGTAGCAAGTCAGTTTCCGTCAAAAAGCCAACGAGAGAGACAGGATTAAATGAGGGTCCATCAGCAAGAAGGGAAGGTAAAGAAAGGGCTTCAGAGCGAAGACGCCGTTGGAGGTAAATTCTGCGTGCTCTTTGATAGAGTGGACAGTCCAACAGAATATGTCGAACAGACACTGGAACCTGACAATGCTCACAGAGAAGGGCAGGGAGCCTCTCCATGAGATACCCGTGAGTAAGACGAGTGTAGCCGATGCGAAGACGGGAGAGTGTAGTCTCCCAACCTCGACATTGGTGACAAGAAGGCCAGAAACCTTAATCAGTTTAATAGAATGAAGTTTGTTATTTAGCAGGTCAGACCAGCGTTGTTGTCAACGGGTGCGAAGGTGGGTAGCAATGACCGCAAAATAGTCCGTGAAAGGAAGACCTCTGTATGAAACTGGAAGGTCCTGTACTGCTGACCACGCAGCAGTGTCTGACTGTTCATTGCCCTGTACGTCAACATGACCAGGGACCCAACAAAAAACAATATCTTTGTGCTTGCTAAAGATACAGCATAACCAAAGTTGGATACGAAGAACTAGGGGTGAGGTGTATCAATTTTACGGACAGCCTGTAAAGCACTAAGGGAGTCTGAAACGACCACAAATGGTGACACAGGCATACATGCAATACGGATAAGTGCCACAAGAATGGCATACAATTCAGCTGTAAAGATGCTAGCCAAGGGTAACAGATGCCCTCGCATGACGCTGTCCGGGAAGACTGCTGCAAATCCGACACCGTCAGATGACTTTGAACCATCGGTGCATACTGCGATGGCATGGGAATGAGAACGGAAGTGGTCTAGAAGAAAAGAGCGAGAAGCCGCCGTAGGTAGTTGGGCTTTCCGAACAGCAGGAACTTCCCAAGGGGGTAGGGGAAAGGGAGATGTCACATGAACGTATAAAGGTGGTAGTTTAAGGGAAGACAAGAGTGAATGTAGACGAAGAGAAAAGGGACGAAGTAAACAGAGGCAATGGACAAATAAAGAGCGCCTACTAACATCTGTGACAATCCTATACATGGAAGGATTGCGGAGGTCATGGGAGCGAACATAATAGCGAATGTAATGTGCATCACGACGATCAGGACAAGGATGGAATGTTCGCTTCTACATAGAGGCTCTCAACCGGGGAAGAACGAAATGCACCAAGGCATAAACACAATCCCTGGTGATGAATGGGATTAAGGCTGGAAAGTGTAGCAGGAAGGCCGCCGAATATATCTGGTCACCATAATCGAGTTTTGATAAAATTAGGGCTGAATGCAGGAGGAGGAGAGTGCTACGATCAGCCTATGACAAGTTCCCTTCAGAGAGGTAATGTGAGGTTTCCAGGACAATCGACGGTAAAACAGGAGGCCGAGAAACCTGACTGTATCACGTTCTGGGATACTGATCCGTATAGGTACAACGGATGATCAGAGACCACTGAACGTCTAGTAAACGTAATTTCTAGAAAATTTAAACCCGTGAGAGGTGGCCCAATCGGAAACTCAGTTGACAGCATGTTGGAGGGAAACTCCAATGAGGTGACAGTCACCACCCGCACAAGCTATAGCAAAGTCATCCACATAAAGCGATGACCAAATGTTGGATGGGAGAACAGATGCCAGATTATTTATAGCAAGGAGAAATAGTGTGTTCAGAACACAACCCTGGGGGACACCTTCAGCTTGAACAAAGTCCGGGGAAAGCTCATTACTAACCCTGACATGGAAATGTCTTTCAGTTAAGAAAGCCTTAAGGAAAAATGGTAGATTGCCTCGGAGGCCTAAGGAATGGGCCTGGGTCAAGATATTATACTTCCAAGTTGTGTCATAATACTTCTCAAGATCGAAAAAGATGGCGATAACCAAGTGGTTATTGGCAAAGGCATTATGAATATAAGTATCCAAGCGCAGTAAGGGGTCAATGGCAGAACGGCTCTTACAAAAGCCATATTGACTAGTGGAGAGACTACTATGAGTCTCTAAATACTACATCAAACATCTATTAACTAGACATTCCATCACCTTGCAAACTGCACTGGTAAGAGCGATGGGACGGTAGTGGGAGGTATCATGTCCCGTAGTACCCGGTTTGCAAAAGGAGGGAAGGGTTACAAAAGATGTAAAGAGGACAGTAAGAGCAGACTGATGTAAATGCTGTAGCATACGAATATGTATGCCGTCTGGCCCAGCTGCCGATGATCGGCAAGCAGTGTGTGTTGCCTCCAGTTCTTGAAGGGTAAAAGGCACATTATAAGATTATTCTCTGAGAGAAGAAAAATCTAAGGGCTTTAACTCGCTGGCAGACTTAAAAGAAAGGAACGAGGGGCATAAATGGAGCCCCTGAGAAATGCAGACCAGATGATTACCAATTTCAGTGGCAACGGCAAGAGGGTGTGCTATATCGACACTGGTAACCTGAAGAACATGAGCCGGGTCGGGGGAGAATTTACCACTCAATTTCCGCACTTTCTTCCAGACTGCACTCATTGAGGAAGCGGAAGAGAAGTGACCGTAGAAACGTAATCTCGCCAGCAAGTGCATTTAGCGTCACGTATGACACAGCGAGCAATTGCTCTCTTCTACTTAAAATCAAGGAGTCTCTCTGTGGTTCTGTTATGCCGATACCTGCCCCACGCAGTGCGTTTCAAACATACTGCCCGAGCACAAGCAGGAGACCACCAAGGCACGCACTTCTGAGAATGCTTGCCCGAGGTTTGGGGGATAGAATGTGAAGCTGCCGTGAAGACAGAGGATGAAAAGAGATGTAGGAGAAGTCAGTCGTAGAGTAAATGGTGTGTAGTAACTAGGGAAACACTCAATTTTCAGAAGATTCAAATGTTCAGAAAAGGTGCCACCACCTAATTTAACAGTGACAGATAGTAAAATTGAAGTGTTTAAGTTCACATTTGCTAATTTTACATGTAAAATGGTATGAAATTTTTATTCTCATTAAATTTCACAGAATAAATTTGCACCAAGTACGTGCTCTCTCTCCTTTTTTTTTACACAGGGTTATCTACATCAGCTCATTTGAAAACTTTTATTGTTAAGAAACATACAAGTAGGAAACAGGATGAAGTTGGAGCCATCTGTGGGCCAGAATTTTCATTTCATCAACTGATTTTATCTTGTTATTATGTTGTACGAATGTGTTTGAGACTCGAGTCATCCTGGGGATAAATGATCTCAGATGAAGTGATGTTCTGGTGAAGGGTACAGCCAGAGTGAAGTTGCTGCCTTCTGCCCGTCTTGTGGTATAGAAGCTTGCTTCTCGCTGTCCTCGAAGTGGAGCCAAGTATGGTACTTTGACAATGTTAGCTTTGTACTTAACAGAAAGGCCACCCACATCCCTCCTGGATGGGTCCAGGCGAGAGATGAGACGTCTTGCTCTGTTCTCTACTCTGTCAAGCAGTCGCAAATGAGAGGGGGGACAGACTCAAGGTGTGAGCATACTTGTGCCTCATACAGAATCTTGCAACCCCTACTGTCAAGCAGATGTAAGATACGTCAAAGTCCTGTAAGCTTCCTGGCTGCCTTGTTTGCAAGATTTACAACGTGGTTCTTCATGGTCAGTTTGGAGTCAAATTTCACCCCAAGGATATCAACTTCTTCCTCAGGTACCAACACTCTCCCATTCATACTACTGCTCCGGCATTACCATCATGATGCCTAGAGACCATCATGTGTGTTTTCTCAGGTGTAAATGTTACCTGCCATCGGTTTTCCCAAGCTGATATAGCTCTTAGCTGGTGATTGATGTAGCTTAGAACAGCTGGCATTTCTTGGATAAGTAAATGTCAGAGTACAGTCATCTGCATATGCATGGGATTCTGGGAGGAGATGAAGGTCATTGAAGTAGACATTCCATAACAACGGTCCCAGCACACTTCCTTGTGGAACACTTGCCCCAACAGGATCTCTTGCTGATTCTTTTCCTTTGAGAAGTACCATGAAGGTAATCACTGAGGAGACAGCGTAGATCCTGCAATTCCCAGTGCTTGCAGTTTTGCCCTGGTGCCACACTTGGTCGAAAGCACCAGCAATGTCCAGTGCTACCACACAGCTGACTTTGGATTCATCCAGTGACTGGTGCCATTTAGTGGAAAGGTTTAAAAACAGATCAGCAGCAGAGTCCTGGATGGGTCCAGGCGAGAGATGAGACGCCTTGCTCTGTTCTCTACTCCTGGTCAAGCAGTCGCAAATGAGAGGGGGGAGACTCAAGTGCGTAGTTGGCTACTTATGCCTCTTTGCTGCCAGAATCTTGCAACCCCTACTATTTCGCAGATGTAA